>CP049710.1:5010672-5021266 GCA_004148225.2 Heterodera glycines | reverse complement strand
AAATCATCGCAAATTCTCTTTAAAAGCACATATAAAGCCTTTTCCTAGGAACAATTTAATTGTTTTGATTAGAAAAACCTCGAAAACAAAATTTCTTAAGAAAAATTGGTTTTGGTGGTGATTTTAAGAAAGTCATCCACCCATCATTTTTAGTGGTTAAAGTCATCTTTTGAGGCTCCAATATTAAATTTTATTGTATTCCGTTAAGAAATTTAAAAATTCATTTCGGCACAAATGCCAAAAAAGGCAAAATGGGGATACAAAAGTCATACTAATGGTTTTAAACCAACCTAAAAATGCTTTTTAAGCCTTATCCTGGTAAAATCAGAGAGTGAATGACATTCATTAAATCTGAAGATATTCGGAGAAAAAATAATATACAAAAAATGAAAAATTTAATATGATTTTAAGAAAACTGAAATTACAAAATTGATCATCACTTTTATAGCTGCTCTTTTGAATTCAAAAAGATTTTCTTGACCCTTTGGATAAAACAAATTTTATTTAACAAAATTTTTTTTCATCTTTCATTTTTTGTTGAGCAAATTTTACCTTTTTCGCAAAATTATTTAATTATTTTTTCTCACTTTCTGAAACAACAAATAAATGTTAATAAATGAAGAAAAATAGATTTTATACAGAATAAAAACATATAATGCTGAGCAGATAAATTCAACAAAAAATAAGTTATTTTCTTTAAATATGAAAATTAAAAAAGAAAAAAGCTTACAACACCTTCGATTCCCAGGACGTCTCCGTTCCAAGTACTAAGAAGGCCCAACGTTGCTTAACTTGCCAGATCGGACGGGATGGCGTGTTTTCAACGTGGTATGGTCGTAAGCGAAAGTGCTCCATTTGAAAGCAATTAAATAGTCAATTTTTAATGCATTTATTCTCTTTGGTTAACTTATCATTAACCAAAACAAGGATTGTTAAAGAATTTAGAATTCACTTAAATAAGGTAAAAATAAAAGAAAAATTCGATAGTTTTTTTCGAAATGAAAGAGCAAAAATTCGGAATTTTGAATTCTTTTTTTAACTAATTTCCCAACTGCAAATCGGCTAAAATTAAAAATGATTTATATAAATTTTGAAATCATCGCAAATTCTCTTTAAAAGCACATATAAAGCCTTTCCCTAGGAACAATTTAATTGTTTTGATTAGAAAAACCTCGAAAAGCAAAATTTCTTAAGAAAAATTGGTTTTTTTATAGCTGCTCTTTTGAATTCAAAAAGATTTTCTTGACCCTTTGGATAAAACAAATTTTATTTAACAAAATTTTTTTTCATCTTTCATTTTTTGTTGAGCAAATTTTACCTTTTTCGCAAAATTATTTAATTATTTTTTCTCACTTTCTGAAACAACAAATAAATGTTAATAAATGAAGAAAAATAGATTTTATACAGAATAAAAACATATAATGCTGAGCAGATAAATTCAACAAAAAATAAGTTATTTTCTTTAAATATGAAAATTAAAAAAGAAAAAAGCTTACAACACCTTCGATTCCCAGGACGTCTCCGTTCCAAGTACTAAGAAGGCCCAACGTTGCTTAACTTGCCAGATCGGACGGGATGGCGATAAAACAAATTTTATTTAACAAAATTTTTTTTCATCTTTCATTTTTTGTTGAGCAAATTTTACCTTTTTCGCAAAATTATTTAATTATTTTTTCTACTTTCTGAAACAACAAATAAATGTTAATAAATGAAGAAAAATAGATTTTATACAGAATAAAAACATATAATGCTGAGCAGATAAATTCAACAAAAAATAAGTTATTTTCTTTAAATATGAAAATTAAAAAAGAAAAAAGCTTACAACACCTTCGATTCCCAGGACGTCTCCGTTCCAAGTACTAAGAAGGCCCAACGTTGCTTAACTTGCCAGATCGGACGGGATGGCGTGTTTTCAATTGTTTTGATTAGAAAAACCTCGAAAAGCAAAATTTCTTAAGAAAAATTGGTTTTGGTGGTGATTTTAAGAAAGTCATCCACCCATCATTTTTAGTGGTTAAAGTCATCTTTTGAGGCTCCAATTCACTTAAATAAGGTAAAAAAAAAAGAAAAATTCGATAGTTTTTTTCGAAATGAAAGAGCAAAAATTCGGAGTTTTGAATTCTTTTTTTAACTAATTTCCCAACTGCAAATCGGCTAAAATTAAAAATGATTTATATAAATTTTGAAATCATCGCAAATTCTCTTTAAAAGCACATATAAAGCCTTTCCCTAGGAACAATTTAATTGTTTTGATTAGAAAAACCTCGAAAAGCAAAATTTCTTAAGAAAAATTGGTTTTGGTGGTGATTTTAAGAAAGTCATCCACCCATCATTTTTAGTGCTTAAAGTCATCTTTTGAGGCTCCAATATTAAATTTTATTGTATTCCGTTAAGAAATTTAAAAATTTACCTTTTTCGCAAAATTAAAAAAGGATTTTTTCTACTTTCTGAAACATACTAATGGTTTTAAACAATGAAGAAAAATAGATTTTATACAGAATAAAAACATATAATGCTGAGCAGATAAATTCAACAAAAAATAAGTTATTTTCTTTAAATATGAAAATTAAAAAAGAAAAAAGCTTACAACACCTTCGATTCCTGAAATTACAAAATTGATCATCACTTTTATAGCTGCTCTTTTGAATTCAAAAAGATTTTCTCGACCCTTTGGATAAAACAAATTTTATTTAACAAAATTTTTTTTCATCTTTCATTTTTTGTTGAGCAAATTTTACCTTTTTCGCAAAATTATTTAATTATTTTTTCTACTTTCTGAAACAACAAATAAATGTTAATAAATGAAGAAAAATAGATTTTATACAGAATAAAAACATATAATGCTGAGCAGATAAATTCAACAAAAAATAAGTTATTTTCTTTAAATATGAAAATTAAAAAAGAAAAAAGCTTACAACACCTTCGATTCCCAGGACGTCTCCGTTCCAAGTACTAAGAAGGCCCAACGTTGCTTAACTTGCCAGATCGGACGGGATGGCGTGTTTTCAACGTGGTATGGTCGTAAGCGAAAGTGCTCCATTTGAAAGCAATTAAATAGTCAATTTTTAATGCATTTATTCTCTTTGGTTAACTTATCATTAATCAAAACAAGGATCGATAAAAAATTTAGAATTCACTTAAATAAGGTAAAAATAAAAGATAAATTCGATAGTTTTTTTCGAAATGAAAGAGCAAACATTCGGAATTTTGAATTCTTTTTTTAACTAATTTCCCAACTGCAAATCGGCTGAAATTAAAAATGATTTATATAAATTTTGAAATCATCGCAAATTCTCTTTAAAAGCACATATAAAGCCTTTTCCTAGGAACAATATAATTGTTTTGATTAGAAAAACCTCGAAAACAAAATTTCTTAAGAAAAATTGGTTTTGGTGGTGATTTTAAGAAAGTCATCCACCCATCATTTTTAGTGGTTAAAGTCATCTTTTGAGGCTCCAATATTAAATTTTATTGTATTCCGTTAAGAAATTTAAAAATTCATTTCGGCACAAATGCCAAAAAAGGCAAAATGGGGATACAAAAGTCATACTAATGGTTTTAAACCAACCTAAAAATGCTTTTTAAGCCTTAACCAGGTAAAATAAGAGAGTGAATGACATTCATTAAATCTGAAGATATTTGGAGTTAAATATGAAAATTAAAAATGAAAAATTTAATATGATTTTAAGAAAACTGAAATTACAAAATTGATCATCACTTTTATAGCTGCTCTTTTGAATTCAAAAAGATTTTCTCGACCCTTTGGATAAAACAAATTTTATTTAACAAAATTTTTTTTCATCTTTCATTTTTTGTTGAGCAAATTTTACCTTTTTCGCAAAATTATTTAATTATTTTTTCTACTTTCTGAAACAACAAATAAATGTTAATAAATGAAGAAAAATAGATTTTATACAGAATAAAAACATATAATGCTGAGCAGATAAATTCAACAAAAAATAAGTTATTTTCTTTAAATATGAAAATTAAAAAAGAAAAAAGCTTACAACACCTTCGATTCCCAGGACGTCTCCGTTCCAAGTACTAAGAAGGCCCAACGTTGCTTAACTTGCCAGATCGGACGGGATGGCGTGTTTTCAACGTGGTATGGTCGTAAGCGAAAGTGCTCCATTTGAAAGCAATTAAATAGTCAATTTTTAATGCATTTATTCTCTTTGGTTAACTTATCATTAACCAAAACAAGGATTGATAAAAAATTTAGAATTCACTTAAATAAAGTAAAAAAAAAAGAAAAATTCGATAGTTTTTTTCGAAATGAAAGAGCAAAAATTCGGAGTTTTGAATTCTTTTTTTAACTAATTTCCCAACTGCAAATCGGCTAAAATTAAAAATGATTTATATAAATTTTGAAATCATCGCAAATTCTCTTTAAAAGCACATATAAAGCCTTTCCCTAGGAACAATTTAATTGTTTTGATTAGAAAAACCTCGAAAAGACTGAAATTACAAAATTGATCATCACTTTTATAGCTGCTCTTTTGAATTCAAAAAGATTTTCTTGACCCTTTGGATAAAACAAATTTTATTTAACAAAATTTTTTTTCATCTTTCATTTTTTGTTGAGCAAATTTTACCTTTTTCGCAAAATTATTTAATTATTTTTTCTACTTTCTGAAACAACAAATAAATGTTAATAAATGAAGAAAAATAGATTTTATACAGAATAAAAACATATAATGCTGAGCAGATAAATTCAACAAAAAATAAGTTATTTTCTGAAGATATTCGGAGAAAAAATAATATACAAAAAATGAAAAATTTAATATGATTTTAAGAAAACTGAAATTACAAAATTGATCATCACTTTTATAGCTGCTCTTTTGAATTCAAAAAGATTTTCTCGACCCTTTGGATAAAACAAATTTTATTTAACAAAATTTTTTTTCATCTTTCATTTTTTGTTGAGCAAATTTTACCTTTTTCGCAAAATTATTTAATTATTTTTTCTACTTTCTGAAACAACAAATAAATGTTAATAAATGAAGAAAATAAAAGAAAAATTCGATAGTTTTTTTCGAAATGAAAGAGCAAAAATTCGGAATTTTGAATTCTTTTTTTAACTAATTTCCCAACTGCAAATCGGCTAAAATTAAAAATGATTTATATAAATTTTGAAATCATCGCAAATTCTCTTTAAAAGCACATATAAAGCCTTTCCCTAGGAACAATTTAATTGTTTTGATTAGAAAAACCTCGAAAAGCAAAATTTCTTAAGAAAAATTGGTTTTGGTGGTGATTTTAAGAAAGTCATCCACCCATCATTTTTAGTGGTTAAAGTCATCTTTTGAGGCTCCAATATTAAATTTTATTGTATTCCGTTAAGAAATTTAAAAATCCATTTCGGCACAAATGCCAAAAAAGGCAAAATGGGGATACAAAAGTCATACTAATGGTTTTAAACCAACCTAAAAATGCTTTTTAAGCCTTATCCTGGTAAAATCAGAGAGTGAATGACATTCATTAAATCTGAAGATATTCGGAGAAAAAATAATATACAAAAAATGAAAAATTTAATATGATTTTAAGAAAACTGAAATTACAAAATTGATCATCACTTTTATAGCTGCTCTTTTGAATTCAAAAAGATTTTCTCGACCCTTTGGATAAAACAAATTTTATTTAACAAAATTTTTTTTCATCTTTCATTTTTTGTTGAGCAAATTTTACCTTTTTCGCAAAATTATTTAATTATTTTTTCTACTTTCTGAAACAACAAATAAATGTTAATAAATGAAGAAAAATAGATTTTATACAGAATAAAAACATATAATGCTGAGCAGATAAATTCAACAAAAAATAAGTTATTTTCTTTAAATATGAAAATTAAAAAAGAAAAAAGCTTACAACACCTTCGATTCCCAGGACGTCTCCGTTCCAAGTACTAAGAAGGCCCAACGTTGCTTAACTTGCCAGATCGGACGGGATGGCGTGTTTTCAACGTGGTATGGTCGTAAGCGAAAGTGCTCCATTTGAAAGCAATTAAATAGTCAATTTTTAATGCTTTTTCGCAAAATTATTTAATTATTTTTTCTCACTTTCTGAAACAACAAATAAATGTTAATAAATGAAGAAAAATAGATTTTATAAGAAAAATTCGATAGTTTTTTTCGAAATGAAAGAGCAAAAATTCGGAATTTTGAATTCTTTTTTTAACTAATTTCCCAACTGCAAATCGGCTAAAACTTCGATTCCCAGGACGTCTCCGTTCCAAGTACTCAAATTCTCTTTAAAAGCACATATAAAGCCTTTCCCTAGGAACAATTTAATTGTTTTGATTAGAAAAACCTCGAAAAGCAAAATTTCTTAAGAAAAATTGGTTTTGGTGGTGATTTTAAGAAAGTCATCCACCCATCATTTATTAACCAAAACAAGGATTGTTAAAGAATTTAGAATTCACTTAAATAAGGTAAAAATAAAAGATAAATTCGATAGTTTTTTACAAATGCCAAAAAAGGCAAAATGGGGATACAAAAGTCATACTAATGGTTTTAAACCAACCTAAAAATGCTTTTTAAGCCTTATCCTGGTAAAATCAGAGAGTGAATGACATTCATTAAATCTGAAGATATTCGGAGACTTTTCCTAGGAACAATTTAATTGTTTTGATTAGAAACGGGGGGCGGAAGTTTGGGCACCGGGAAGTTTGGGCACCAGGAAGTTTGGGCACCAGAAATTTGGGCACCGGGAAGTTTGGGCACTAAATTAAGGATTTAAAAAATAAAATTATTTTTAATTGTCTATAAATTGCAAGCATCTAATTTAAAAGCATAGTAAATTTAATCAAGTTACGAATAGAAAGTTTTTTTAACGAATATTCACTCGATTAAGCATGCTTATTTTACTAAACTGATTACCATTCATTCTATAAAATGGCATACATATGTATGTATTATTTGTATCATTACAAGGCTCAGTATGTTCAAGACTTAAAATTTATAAATTTAAATAGTATTAGACGAGTCTCTTGTTAGTTCGGGCCCAACTAACAATAAGCCGGTATTCAGGTCTAAGTCCAAACAGAAACCAGTACATGTTTAATTCTACATTTAAACAACCGTAAGAATTGACTAAATTATAAGATTGCCAGGTTTCCATATAAAATTTTTTTAATTTTCAAGAACATCGAAATTTTTGAGCACAAGGGTTGTTAAATATACTAAATTTTAGGTAAAAATAAAAGAAAAATTCGATAGTTTTTTTCGAAATGAAAGAGCAAAAATTCGGAATTTTGAATTCTTTTTTTAACTAATTTCCCAACTGCAAATCGGCTAAAATTAAAAATGATTTATATAAATTTTGAAATCATCGCAAATTCTCTTTAAAAGCACATATAAAGTAAGAAAAATTGGTTTTGGTGGTGATTTTAAGAAAGTCATCCACCCATCATTTTTAGTGGTTAAAGTCATCTTTTGAGGCTCCAATATTAAATTTTATTGTATTCCGTTAAGAAATTTAAAAATTCATTTCGGCACAAATGCCAAAAAAGGCAAAATGGGGATACAAAAGTCATACTAATGGTTTTAAACCAACCTAAAAATGCTTTTTAAGCCTTATCCTGGTAAAATCAGAGAGTGAATGACATTCATTAAATCTGAAGATATTCGGAGAAAAAATAATATACAAAAAACTGGTAAAATCAGAGAGTGAATGACATTCATTAAATCTGAAGATATTCGGAGAAAAAATAATATACAAAAAATGAAAAATTTAATATGATTTTAAGAAAACTGAAATTACAAAATTGATCATCACTTTTATAGCTGCTCTTTTGAATTCAAAAAGATTTTCTTGACCCTTTGGATAAAACACACTTTCTGAAACAACAAATAAATGTTAATAAATGAAGAAAAATAGATTTTATACAGAATAAAAACATATAATGTTGAGCAGATAAATTCAACAAAAAATAAGTTCTTTTCTTTAAATATGAAAATTAAAAAAGAAAAAACAGAATAAAAACATATAATGCTGAGCAGATAAATTCAACAAAAAATAAGTTATTTTCTTTAAATATGAAAATTAAAAAAGAAAAAAGCTTACAACACCTTCGATTCCCAGGACGTCTCCGTTCCAAGTACTAAGAAGGCCCAACGTTGCTTAACTTGCCAGATCGGACGGGATGGCGTGTTTTCAACGTGGTATGGTCGTAAGCGAAAGTGCTCCATTTGAAAGCAATTAAATAGTCAATTTTTAATGCATTTATTCTCTTTGGTTAACTTATCATTAACCAAAACAAGGATTGTTAAAGAATTTAGAATTCACTTAAATAAGGTAAAAATAAAAGAAAAATTCGATAGTTTTTTTCGAAATGAAAGAGCAAAAATTCGGAATTTTGAATTATTTTTTTAACTAATTTCCCAACTGCAAATCGGCTAAAATTAAAAATGATTTATATAAATTTTGAAATCATCGCAAATTCTCTTTAAAAGCACATATAAAGCCTTTCCCTAGGAACAATTTAATTGTTTTGATTAGAAAAACCTCGAAAAGCAAAATTTCTTAAGAAAAATTGGGTTTGGTGGTGATTTTAAGAAAGTCATCCACCCATCATTTTTAGTGGTTAAAGTCATCTAAAAAACTTACCTGTGGGGCCACGTGCGGCACCACAAGCGCATTGGGGCCTCCAACCCCAATGCGGAACCAGCAGTCCAGCTGCCTGTAGCGGGGCCGCGCGACACAGTTGAACAACCAATATGCGGTGCCGATGGAGAGGGAAGCCAGCACACCAGCATGCTGCTGCCATCCGGAGGCTTCCACGCGCTGCCCTTCGCCGGTGCGCAGGACGCAGTTGGAGACCGCGAGCGGACCCGCTGGCGTTTAAATAACATACGGCAATGGTTGCCCCAACGAAGAAACGCAGTCATTCAAAAATTGAATGCTGTGCGTGCCGTCCGCACAGAAAGGCTCCTGAAATGACAGATTGGCATAAATTTAATATGTAAAACAGAATAAAGCACCGCCAGTTGCTGATGTGCCTCGTTGACGAGCATTGGTTGCACTAACTGAGCAACCTTTAAATAATTGAATGTTATTATTTATTTATTTTTTTATTATGACTTGGCCAAAAGGTGGCATTTGCCCCAAGACATTTTGTTGTTCGTTTGGCTTTTCGTTTGCGTTTCTTTTTCGCCCGCTTTTCTTTTCTTAGCTCCCAGGACGTCTCCGTTCCAAGTACTAAGAAGGCCCAACGTTGCTTTTTTTTCATATTCTTTTCTTTTTTTAATACTGCTTTTCTTTTCTTAGCTTTAAAATTTCTTTTTTCATAGCTCTTTGTTTGCTTTTCTTTTTAATACTTGTCTGCTTATCTTTTCTTAACATTAAAATTTATTTTTCATGGCTTTTCGTTTGATTTTCTTTCAATAATGCACTGCTTTTCGTTTCTTAGCTTTAAATTTTTTTTCATGGCTTTTTGTTTGGCTTTTCGTTTGCTTTTCTTTTCAATACTCGGCTGATTTTCTTTTCTTAGCCTTAAAATTTATGTTCTTTTTCATGGCTTTTCGTTAGGCTTTTCGTTTGGCTTTTCCTTTACTTTTCTTTTAAATACTGCATGCTTTTCGTTTTTTAGCAGTTAAAATTGTTTCATGGCTTTTCTTTTGGCTTTTCGTTTGATTTTCTTTTCAATACTGCACTGCTTTTCGTTTCTTAGTTTTTAAAATTTTTTTCGTGGCTTTTTGTTTGGCTTTTCGTTTTGCTTTTCTTTTCAATACTCGGCTGATTTTCTTTTCTTATCTTTAAAATTTATTTTCTTTTTCATGGCTTTTCGTTTCATTGCTTGACTTTTCGTTTTTGTTTGCTTTTCTTTTCTTTTAAACATTGATAAAAATGATGATCTGAGTGAAAACTTATTGGAATTTACTGTACACCCCAAAAGAATGTAAAGGGCATTCGTTTTTGAAAAATATATTGTAATTAAAAAATATTCAAAAAAAGATGAAAAAAACATTAGTTTTTAATTGAAATTACGGATTGTGGATTTCTGTAATTGAAGATCCAGTTACATTCCGAATCCTGAATCAAGCGAATTTCTCAATTGAATGTGCTGTTTTGGCTTTAATTCCCTTGCTATAATGCCGAAAAATTTTGTTCATTTCTTATTTTACGGAAAAAATTTATTCTTTTAAATTTTATTTAAATTGTGCCCCTATTTCAGGGAATGAATGGACCAGATGTTCTCGAAAGTGAAATTGCTTCGTTATGTAGTTGTTTTTGTTTTTTATTTCTTTTTTCAGGTGGCATTATACGGGGATGAGGGCTATGAAAACGCTGTTTGTTTTTTTTGTTTCAGAAATTAAATTTAATTAAATTTTCAAAATAATTTTAATGAGTGACTGGCTTATTTTCTATTTAGACATAATTATCGCATGGTGCTGGAAGTGAACCACACCTGCGGCGAAGGAGGAAAGAATAAAACGGTGCAAAAAAATTGTTTTTATTTTCTTAAATAAAAATTCATTCCTTTGGTACATTTATAAGCATATTATAGGGTAATTATATCAATTCACGTTCAACACAACATTTTTTGCCAAAAATAGATGTTTTAAAGAAAAAACACGGTCGTGAGCCGTTTTTTTTT
>CP049710.1:4963781-5007205 GCA_004148225.2 Heterodera glycines | reverse complement strand
ATAAACCGAATTTCCTAGGCCCAAAATTTTCGAAAATCGGAATTCCATTCACTTCCAGCAATTATTGAAAATTGTCATTCATTTTCAAGGACAAAGCCCAGTCATTTTCATGTCTTTTGGCATTTTAAGAGCCAGTTAATATTTTCAGGAATGGAATTCCGAGGACGAAGTGACTCAAAATATTTCTTAAATCAGAAACGAATTTCCTAGGACCCCAAAAATAAACCGAATTTCCTAGGCCCAAAATTTTCGAAATCGGATTCCATTCACTTCCAGCAATTATTGAAAATTGTCATTCATTTTCAAGGACAAAGCCAGTCATTTTCATGTCTTTTGGCATTTTAAGAGCCAGTTAATATATTTCAGGAATGGAATTCCGAGGACGAAGTGACTCAAAATATTTCTTAAATCAGAAATCGAATTTCCTAGGCGCCAATATAAACCGAATTTCCTAGGCCCAAAATTTTCGAAAATCGAATTCCATTCACTTCCAGCAATTATTGAAAATTGTCATTCATTTTCAAGGACAAAGCCCAGTCATTTTCATGTCTTTTGGCATTTTAAGAGCCAGTTAATATTTTCAGGAATGGAATTCCGAGGACGAAGTGACTCAAAATATTTCTTAAATCAGAGAATCGAATTTCCTAGGCCCCCAATATAAACCGAATTTCCTAGGCCCAAAATTTTCGAAAATCGGAATTCCATTCACTTCCAGCAATTATTGAAAATTGTCATTCATTTTCAAGGACAAAGCCCAGTCATTTTCATGTCTTTTGGCATTTTAAGAGCCAGTTAATATTTTCAGAAATGGAATTCCGAGGACGAAGTGACCAAAATATTTCTTAAATCAGAATCGAATTTCCTAGGCCCAATAAACCGAATTTCCTAGGCCCAAAATTTTCGAAAATCGGAATTCCATTCACTTCCAGCAATTATTGAAAATTGTCATTCATTTTCAAGGACAAAGCCCAGTCATTTTCATGTCTTTTGGCATTTTAAGAGCCAGTTAATATTTTCAGGAAATGGAATTCCGAGGAGAAGTGACCAAAATATTTCTTAAATCAGAAATCGAATTTCCTAGGCCCAATAAACCGAATTTCCTAGGCCCAAAATTTTCGAAAATCGGAATTCCATTCACTTCCAGCAATTATTGAAAATTGTCATTCATTTTCAAGGACAAAAGCCCAGTCATTTTCATGTCTTTTGGCATTTTAAGAGCCAGTTAATATTTTCAGAAAATGGAATTCCGAGGACGAAGTGACTCAAAATATTTCTTAAATCAGAATCGAATTTCCTAGGCCCCAAAATAAACCGAATTTCCTAGGCCCAAAATTTTCGAAAAATCGGAATTCCATTCACTTCCAGCAATTATTGAAAATTGTCATTCATTTTCAAGGACAAAGCCCAGTCATTTTCATGTCTTTTGGCATTTTAAGAGCCAGTTAATATTTTCAGGAATGGAATTCCGAGGACGAAGTGACTCCAAAATATTTCTTAAATCAGAATCGAATTTCCTAGGCCCAAATAAACCGAATTTCCTAGGCCCAAAATTTTCGAAAATCGGAATTCCATTCACTTCCAGCAATTATTGAAAATTGTCATTCATTTTCAAGGACAAAGCCCAGTCATTTTCATGTCTTTTGGCATTTTAAGAGCCAGTTAATATTTTCAGAAATGGAATTCCGAGGAGAAGTGACCCAAAATATTTCTTAAATCAGTAATCGAATTTCCTAGGCCCCAAAATAAACCGAATTTCCTAGGCCCAAAATTTTCGAAAATCGGAATTCCATTCACTTCCAGCAATTATTGAAAATTGTCATTCATTTTCAAGGACAAAACCCAGTCATTTTCATGTCTTTTGGCATTTTAAGAGCCAGTTAATATTTTCAGGAATGGAATTCCGAGGAGAAGTGACTCCAAAATATTTCTTAAATCAGTAAATCGAATTTCCTAGGCCCCAAAATAAACCGAATTTCCTAGGCCCAAAATTTTCGAAAATCGGAATTCCATTCACTTCCAGCAATTATTGTAAATTGTCATTCATTTTCAAGGACAAAGCCCAGTCATTTTCATGTCTTTTGGCATTTTAAGAGCCAGTTAATATTTTCAGGAATGGAATTCCGAGGAGAAGTGACTCAAAATATTTCTTAAATCAGAAATCGAATTTCCTAGGCCCAATATAAACCGAATTTCCTAGGCCCAAAATTTTCGAAAATCGGAATTCCATTCACTTCCAGCAATTATTGAAAATTGTCATTCATTTTCAAGGACAAAGCCCAGTCATTTTCATGTCTTTTGGCATTTTAAGAGCCAGTTAATATTTTCAGGAATGGAATTCCGAGGAGAAGTGACCCAAAATATTTCTTAAATCAGTAATCGAATTTCCTAGGCCCAAATAAACCGAATTTCCTAGGCCCAAAATTTTCGAAAATCGGAATTCCATTCACTTCCAGCAATTATTGAAAATTGTCATTCATTTTCAAGGACAAAGCCCAGTCATTTTCATGTCTTTTGGCATTTTAAGAGCCAGTTAATATTTTCAGAATGGAATTCCGAGGACGAAGTGACCCAAAATATTTCTTAAATCAGAAATCGAATTTCCTAGGCCCAATATAAACCGAATTTCCTAGGCCCAAAATTTTCGAAAATCGGAATTCCATTCACTTCCAGCAATTATTGAAAATTGTCATTCATTTTCAAGGACAAAGCCCAGTCATTTTCATGTCTTTTGGCATTTTAAGAGCCAGTTAATATTTTCAGAATGGAATTCCGAGGAGAAGTGACCAAAATATTTCTTAAATCAGTAATCGAATTTCCTAGGCCCAAAATAAACCGAATTTCCTAGGCCCAAAATTTTCGAAAATCGGAATTCCATTCACTTCCAGCAATTATTGAAAATTGTCATTCATTTTCAAGGACAAAGCCCAGTCATTTTCATGTCTTTTGGCATTTTAAGAGCCAGTTAATATTTTCAGAAATGGAATTCCGAGGAGAAGTGACCAAAATATTTCTTAAATCAGAAATCGAATTTCCTAGGCCCAAAATAAACCGAATTTCCTAGGCCCAAAATTTTCGAAAATCGGAATTCCATTCACTTCCAGCAATTATTGAAAATTGTCATTCATTTTCAAGGACAAAGCCCAGTCATTTTCATGTCTTTTGGCATTTTAAGAGCCAGTTAATATTTTCAGAAATGGAATTCCGAGGAGAAGTGACCCAAAATATTTCTTAAATCAGTAATCGAATTTCCTAGGCCCCAAAAAACCGAATTTCCTAGGCCCAAAATTTTCGAAAATCGGAATTCCATTCACTTCCAGCAATTATTGAAAATTGTCATTCATTTTCAAGGACAAAAGCCCAGTCATTTTCATGTCTTTTGGCATTTTAAGAGCCAGTTAATATTTTCAGGAATGGAATTCCGAGGAGAAGTGACCAAAATATTTCTTAAATCAGTAATCGAATTTCCTAGGCCCAAAATAAACCGAATTTCCTAGGCCCAAAATTTTCGAAAATCGGAATTCCATTCACTTCAAGCAATTATTGAAAATTGTCATTCATTTTCAAGGACAAAGCCCAGTCATTTTCATGTCTTTTGGCATTTTAAGAGCCAGTTAATATTTTCAGAAATGGAATTCCGAGGAGAAGTGACCCAAAATATTTCTTAAATCAGTAATCGAATTTCCTAGGCCCCAAAATAAACCGAATTTCCTAGGCCCAAAATTTTCGAAAATCGGAATTCCATTCACTTCCAGCAATTATTGAAAATTGTCATTCATTTTCAAGGACAAAACCCAGTCATTTTCATGTCTTTTGGCATTTTAAGAGCCAGTTAATATTTTCAGGAATGGAATTCCGAGGACGAAGTGACCCAAAATATTTCTTAAATCAGTAATCGAATTTCCTAGGCCCCAAAATAAACCGAATTTCCTAGGCCCAAAATTTTCGAAAATCGGAATTCCATTCACTTCCAGCAATTATTGAAAATTGTCATTCATTTTCAAGGACAAAGCCCAGTCATTTTCATGTCTTTTGGCATTTTAAGAGCCAGTTAATATTTTCAGAAATGGAATTCCGAGGACGAAGTGACCAAAATATTTCTTAAATCAGTAATCGAATTTCCTAGGCCCAAATAAACCGAATTTCCTAGGCCCAAAATTTTCGAAAATCGGAATTCCATTCACTTCCAGCAATTATTGAAAATTGTCATTCATTTTCAAGGACAAAGCCCAGTCATTTTCATGTCTTTTGGCATTTTAAGAGCCAGTTAATATTTTCAGAAATGGAATTCCGAGGACGAAGTGACCAAAATATTTCTTAAATCAGTAATCGAATTTCCTAGGCCCCAAAATAAACCGAATTTCCTAGGCCCAAAATTTTCGAAAATCGGAATTCCATTCACTTCCAGCAATTATTGAAAATTGTCATTCATTTTCAAGGACAAAGCCCAGTCATTTTCATGTCTTTTGGCATTTTAAGAGCCAGTTAATATTTTCAGGAATGGAATTCCGAGGACGAAGTGACCAAAATATTTCTTAAATCAGTAATCGAATTTCCTAGGCCCAATATAAACCGAATTTCCTAGGCCCAAAATTTTCGAAAATCGGAATTCCATTCACTTCCAGCAATTATTGAAAATTGTCATTCATTTTCAAGGACAAAGCCCAGTCATTTTCATGTCTTTTGGCATTTTAAGAGCCAGTTAATATTTTCAGGAATGGAATTCCGAGGACGAAGTGACTCAAAATATTTCTTAAATCAGTAATCGAATTTCCTAGGCCCAAATAAACCGAATTTCCTAGGCCCAAAATTTTCGAAAATCGGAATTCCATTCACTTCCAGCAATTATTGAAAATTGTCATTCATTTTCAAGGACAAAGCCCAGTCATTTTCATGTCTTTTGGCATTTTAAGAGCCAGTTAATATTTTCAGAAATGGAATTCCGAGGACGAAGTGACCCAAAATATTTCTTAAATCAGAAATCGAATTTCCTAGGCCCAAATAAACCGAATTTCCTAGGCCCAAAATTTTCGAAAATCGGAATTCCATTCACTTCCAGCAATTATTGAAAATTGTCATTCATTTTCAAGGACAAAACCCAGTCATTTTCATGTCTTTTGGCATTTTAAGAGCCAGTTAATATTTTCAGAAATGGAATTCCGAGGAGAAGTGACCCAAAATATTTCTTAAATCAGTAATCGAATTTCCTAGGCCCCAAAATAAACCGAATTTCCTAGGCCCAAAATTTTCGAAAATCGGAATTCCATTCACTTCCAGCAATTATTGAAAATTGTCATTCATTTTCAAGGACAAAACCCAGTCATTTTCATGTCTTTTGGCATTTTAAGAGCCAGTTAATATTTTCAGAAATGGAATTCCGAGGAGAAGTGACCCAAAATATTTCTTAAATCAGTAATCGAATTTCCTAGGCCCCAAAATAAACCGAATTTCCTAGGCCCAAAATTTTCGAAAATCGGAATTCCATTCACTTCCAGCAATTATTGAAAATTGTCATTCATTTTCAAGGACAAAACCCAGTCATTTTCATGTCTTTTGGCATTTTAAGAGCCAGTTAATATTTTCAGAAATGGAATTCCGAGGAGAAGTGACCCAAAATATTTCTTAAATCAGTAATCGAATTTCCTAGGCCCCAAAATAAACCGAATTTCCTAGGCCCAAAATTTTCGAAAATCGGAATTCCATTCACTTCCAGCAATTATTGAAAATTGTCATTCATTTTCAAGGACAAAACCCAGTCATTTTCATGTCTTTTGGCATTTTAAGAGCCAGTTAATATTTTCAGAAATGGAATTCCGAGGAGAAGTGACCCAAAATATTTCTTAAATCAGTAATCGAATTTCCTAGGCCCCAAAATAAACCGAATTTCCTAGGCCCAAAATTTTCGAAAATCGGAATTCCATTCACTTCCAGCAATTATTGAAAATTGTCATTCATTTTCAAGGACAAAACCCAGTCATTTTCATGTCTTTTGGCATTTTAAGAGCCAGTTAATATTTTCAGAAATGGAATTCCGAGGAGAAGTGACCCAAAATATTTCTTAAATCAGTAATCGAATCCCCAAAATAAACCGAATTTCCTAGGCCCAAAATTTTCGAAAATCGGAATTCCATTCACTTCCAGCAATTATTGAAAATTGTCATTCATTTTCAAGGACAAAACCCAGTCATTTTCATGTCTTTTGGCATTTTAAGAGCCAGTTAATATTTTCAGAAATGGAATTCCGAGGAGAAGTGACCCAAAATATTTCTTAAATCAGTAATCGAATTTCCTAGGCCCCAAAATAAACCGAATTTCCTAGGCCCAAAATTTTCGAAAATCGGAATTCCATTCACTTCCAGCAATTATTGAAAATTGTCATTCATTTTCAAGGACAAAACCCAGTCATTTTCATGTCTTTTGGCATTTTAAGAGCCAGTTAATATTTTCAGAAATGGAATTCCGAGGAGAAGTGACCCAAAATATTTCTTAAATCAGTAAATCGAATTTCCTAGGCCCAAAAATTTTCGAAAATCGGAATTCCATTCACTTCCAGCAATTATTGAAAATTGTCATTCATTTTCAAGGACAAAACCCAGTCATTTTCATGTCTTTTGGCATTTTAAGAGCCAGTTAATATTTTCAGAAATGGAATTCCGAGGAGAAGTGACCCAAAATATTTCTTAAATCAGTAATCGAATTTCCTAGGCCCCAAAATAAACCGAATTTCCTAGGCCCAAAATTTTCGAAAATCGGAATTCCATTCACTTCCAGCAATTATTGAAAATTGTCATTCATTTTCAAGGACAAAGCCCAGTCATTTTCATGTCTTTTGGCATTTTAAGAGCCAGTTAATATTTTCAGAAATGGAATTCCGAGGAGAAGTGACCCAAAATATTTCTTAAATCAGTAATCGAATTTCCTAGGCCCAATATAAACCGAATTTCCTAGGCCCAAAATTTTCGAAAATCGGAATTCCATTCACTTCCAGCAATTATTGAAAATTGTCATTCATTTTCAAGGACAAAACCCAGTCATTTTCATGTCTTTTGGCATTTTAAGAGCCAGTTAATATTTTCAGAAATGGAATTCCGAGGAGAAGTGACCCAAAATATTTCTTAAATCAGTAATCGAATTTCCTAGGCCCCAAAATAAACCGAATTTCCTAGGCCCAAAATTTTCGAAAATCGGAATTCCATTCACTTCCAGCAATTATTGAAAATTGTCATTCATTTTCAAGGACAAAACCCAGTCATTTTCATGTCTTTTGGCATTTTAAGAGCCAGTTAATATTTTCAGAAATGGAATTCCGAGGAGAAGTGACCCAAAATATTTCTTAAATCAGTAATCGAATTTCCTAGGCCCCAAAATAAACCGAATTTCCTAGGCCCAAAATTTTCGAAAATCGGAATTCCATTCACTTCCAGCAATTATTGAAAATTGTCATTCATTTTCAAGGACAAAGCCCAGTCATTTTCATGTCTTTTGGCATTTTAAGAGCCAGTTAATATTTTCAGAAATGGAATTCCGAGGAGAAGTGACCCAAAATATTTCTTAAATCAGTAATCGAATTTCCTAGGCCCCAAAATAAACCGAATTTCCTAGGCCCAAAATTTTCGAAAATCGGAATTCCATTCACTTCCAGCAATTATTGAAAATTGTCATTCATTTTCAAGGACAAAACCCAGTCATTTTCATGTCTTTTGGCATTTTAAGAGCCAGTTAATATTTTCAGAAATGGAATTCCGAGGAGAAGTGACCCAAAATATTTCTTAAATCAGTAATCGAATTTCCTAGGCCCCAAAATAAACCGAATTTCCTAGGCCCAAAATTTTCGAAAATCGGAATTCCATTCACTTCCAGCAATTATTGAAAATTGTCATTCATTTTCAAGGACAAAACCCAGTCATTTTCATGTCTTTTGGCATTTTAAGAGCCAGTTAATATTTTCAGAAATGGAATTCCGAGGAGAAGTGACCCAAAATATTTCTTAAATCAGTAATCGAATTTCCTAGGCCCCAAAATAAACCGAATTTCCTAGGCCCAAAATTTTCGAAAATCGGAATTCCATTCACTTCCAGCAATTATTGAAAATTGTCATTCATTTTCAAGGACAAAACCCAGTCATTTTCATGTCTTTTGGCATTTTAAGAGCCAGTTAATATTTTCAGAAATGGAATTCCGAGGAGAAGTGACCCAAAATATTTCTTAAATCAGTAATCGAATTTCCTAGGCCCCAAAATAAACCGAATTTCCTAGGCCCAAAATTTTCGAAAATCGGAATTCCATTCACTTCCAGCAATTATTGAAAATTGTCATTCATTTTCAAGGACAAAACCCAGTCATTTTCATGTCTTTTGGCATTTTAAGAGCCAGTTAATATTTTCAGAAATGGAATTCCGAGGAGAAGTGACCCAAAATATTTCTTAAATCAGTAATCGAATTTCCTAGGCCCCAAAATAAACCGAATTTCCTAGGCCCAAAATTTTCGAAAATCGGAATTCCATTCACTTCCAGCAATTATTGAAAATTGTCATTCATTTTCAAGGACAAAACCCAGTCATTTTCATGTCTTTTGGCATTTTAAGAGCCAGTTAATATTTTCAGAAATGGAATTCCGAGGAGAAGTGACCCAAAATATTTCTTAAATCAGTAATCGAATTTCCTAGGCCCCAAAATAAACCGAATTTCCTAGGCCCAAAATTTTCGAAAATCGGAATTCCATTCACTTCCAGCAATTATTGAAAATTGTCATTCATTTTCAAGGACAAAGCCCAGTCATTTTCATGTCTTTTGGCATTTTAAGAGCCAGTTAATATTTTCAGGAAATGGAATTCCGAGGAGAAGTGACCCAAAATATTTCTTAAATCAGTAATCGAATTTCCTAGGCCCCAAAATAAAATTTTCAAAGAATTTCCTAGGATTCCAAAATTTAACAAAAATCAATTATTAATTAAATTCTGTCAATTTTAAAATTAAGTTTCATTTTGTTTTTATTTTCATTAGCCTAGCTGGGTCGGGTACCCGACCGGGCCCATACTCGGACAGCTGGCTTTTTCATTTGGAAAATCCAATACCAGGTATTCGACGCGTTTTGTCCGGACCCAAAAACTCACTGGTAAGTGTGGGGGATATGGATTCGAATTATTGAAACTGTTTATTTGTGAAATAATTTTGGTAAAAAGAAGCATAAATCTATGAAAAAAAATTATTTTGAAGTGAAATTTTGGCTTTTTCAATTCTCGATTCGACCCGGTACTTGCTGAACCCATTTGAAACTGAGACTCGAACTCTGTTCTTCTGAACCCGCTATTTTTCTGCTACTTAAAATTATCAATGATGCATATAAGCGTAAGATAAAAGTGATTTCTCTCAGAAAATACGTCTGTGATCCTCTATAAATACTTAAAAACAATGTTCCGGTTTGTTACTGTATGTTCTGCTAGGAATACGGTATCGCTGACGCATTTTCTGCTGGACATTAAATTGAGGGAAATTGACCACCTCCGCTTCGGTCCAAATGTATTGGGGCAACGTTTGAGCAGTGACCGGTGCCAACGCATCGTACGGAATGTGAATGGCACTATCACTTCGATAAGTGATAGAAATGTTGAAGAAATTATATGGTATTTTTTCGAAATTCGCACTGCCAAGGAGAGGGCTCTGTTTTTTGGGAAAGAAAATTAGTTAATTAATGAATTAATTGGTGCAATTAATTAATGTGTCGTAAAAAGGCATAGCCAAAGAAAAGGCGATTGGCTGCTATTAATCAAAAATTGCCCGAAAATCAAGACCAAATAAAACCGAAAAATTTCTCGACTCTCCTTTGGTTTGGCATCCTGACAACTCGTACAAATGCAACTCGTACATACAATTTTTTTCTTTTATAAAAATGGAAATTTTGCTCAAAAAATCGAATATTTTTTGCTAGTAATTTGAAAAATCTTTGTTAGTTTAATTTTTGTAAATTTTATTGAAAAGAATTTTTTACACAATTTTCTAGCAAATAATATTTTATTTGAAAATTAAAAAAGGGTATTTTTTCCATTGATCCATTGTTTGTCCATTTATCCAAAAATCCTTAATTATAATTACATTAATTACCTCATGGGACATCATAACATACAGCTAAATGAAGGCAAAATATTATTTTTTATGGCCAAAAAATTAATTTCCACCTGCTCAGCACGACGATGTTGAGGCAAATCTCTCAATTGGTCGCCAGTGTGCCACACCACAACAGAGGCCTCTTTTTCACTGTATTTTAATTGAGAAATAATTAAAAAAGCATTTCTCAAAACCCAAATCTGCGATTTTGAGTTAATTTTTAGGAAATTATGGAATTAACGGGCCCTTCGATGCGACAGACGACGCAGAAAAATTGATTTATATTTTTAATTTTTAAGACAAAATTTTTTAATATTTTCTCTTTTTCCAAATTTTCTAAAAAAAATCATTTATTTTTAATCTGCTTACAAGCTTATGTCCTCCGTGTACACACAACTGTATGAACAGTTTTTGTCGCCGAATTGTAAATCGACAAAATCGAAAATGCTCCAAATAAAAAAGTTATTCCACGCGAGAATAATTGGGCGCTTATCTGGCGACTGTAAAAAATAATGTTTAAGTTGAAAAGTCGTAATTTGATTAAATTAATAATGTTTTTGGAATGTGCGGTATCCATTTAATGGCCCGAGCATACAGTAGTTCCCCACCAAATGATATTCAAAATTAGAGTTATACCAGACCGGGACTAGTACTGAAAAAAACGTACAACTGAATACCTAAGTCCCGGGTTTCCCAGCATAAAGCCCAGCTTTTTCAACCCGAAAAGTCCCGGTCCCGGCTTTTGTCAAAATTCCCGGTCCCGTACAATTCATTCAAAATGCCCAAATATTTTTGAATTGATTAATTTAATTACCTCAATTGTATTCACAAATTGCCTCACAACGGGTGCCTGGGTCATCTTCATTGGGCCATGCACCTTAAAATGTAAAGAATTGTTCCAGTGATTTTGCCCAAAGCTCAGTCGAAATTTGCACGGATTGGCAATGCCTTTGGTTCCACGCATATTCGGTATGGCATTCTGAGGCCCCAAAAACTTTCGGGATTCCGAGGCCCAAAATTTTTCCACAAATGGAACTCCGACCTGAAAAAGAAATTCCGAAATTTCCGGGCTTTTTTAAGTCGGAATTCCGTGCCATCCCTGATATACACCAGAAAGTATTGACAAATTAATAACAGCAAATAATTCTCGCATTAGCATTAGTGAAAAAAAATAATAAAAAAATTTAAAACAAAAAAAGTGGTTCTTCATCAAATGCAAATCAAAAAATTTAGTTAAATAAAAATAGAATATTTTAAAAATAAGCAACACCTTAATCTGATTGACACCGAACCATTGGAATTCTTTCCACCATTGTTTGGGCCAATACTTTATGCCCATTTTGGTGCCGTTCATTATGATCACATAATAATACGGATGGAGCTCAATTTCCACTTTCAATTCATATGATCCCTTGGCCAGTCGCGTGTGTTTGCTGATAAACTCATTTTTCATCTAAAAAATCAATTAAATTCCCAAATTAACAGCATTAGCTTTGCAATTTTAATTACCCCTGATTCCAAATGAACTGTCAAATCGCTGTCCGTGCCAATGCCAAATCCAAATATTTGCCGATTATTTCCATCTAAGGAAATAATAAAATCATTCCAAATTAATCACTATTTCCATAAATCCTCATGTGCCCCACCATCGGAGGCAATTAGCAGTTCCACCGCCATGCTATTGATGTTGGCATCAGTCAATGCTGTGAATGAGACGGAAATTGGCACGCGATCAGTGTGGCCAATCGAAAAAGTCTGGTCAATTGGTAATGATGGGCGATCAGTGGGGCCAACCGAAAAAGCCTGATCAATCGGTAATGATGGGCATTGCTTTTCCTCAATCACCATAGTGAATGGCCCATGAGGATTAAGCGATTTGATGAACTGAAAGGTGCACCAATTAAAAAATAATGGAACGAAACAGCTAATTAACTAATGTCATACAAATTAATCATTGTAAAAACATCCAAATTAATAAAAGTGATTGAAATTCCTTACCATGGAGCAATTACAGCCGCTGTGAATGTACAGCTTGACATTTTGTTGCTGGCTGCTGTCCTTAATCATTGGCACAATGTCCAAACCGAGTAGCCAAAGTCCGGCAAAATCGGCCAAAAATGCGCCGTTTTGGAGCTGGTGGTCCAAGAAATCGGTTTGAAGCTGATGCTGTTCCGATGACAGATGCGATTCAGCTAAACCAAAAGAATTATGGTTTATTTATATGAATAAACGTAATTAGGGGAATAAAATTAATTAAAATTATATTAATTTATTTTTTTTAAATTGCGATTTAATGTTATAGAGAGTTTTAATCTTTTTTTGGCATGTGATGGTTTTGTTTATTTTGCATGCCGTATTTGCCCTAATACTAACATTTATTATTCTACATTTGCAGATCGACTTTTGCGGATTAAATTGTTAAATAAGATAGTTTATTAATGAATTTTCAAAAAATTTCAATACTCCAAAGAAAAGTGTTTAACACTAAAAAATCTTTTCCATGTGTCGACATTAACGTATCTTAATAAAACGTCTTAACAAAAATAAAGATTTCCATTTTGAATGAATTTTTTTTTTTTGAATACTAACTTTGGCAAATGAATAAAATAAATTATTTTTTAAAGTTTAATATTATTCTGCTATTTTATTAAATTATATACGGTATTAGTTATGAGAATTCTTGTCAAATATTCGTACTAAAAACCTGAAAAAATAAAATTATAATTGCAAATTTGTCTTTTTATATTTTGGAATAATATAATTTCTCGGATATTTTTTTTTATTAAGAATCCATGGGTGCTTTACACACCCACCAAGTTTCAAATTCGGAAATCCCACTGACACCATAGGACCTTCCTTTGTTAGACAGTTTAATCCACAAATATTCGCCAGCAAATGTCGCACCACGATAAAATCCAGTATATAATTTTTTAAATTTACTTTCTTATTCTTTTCTATCAAAAATTGGGGAAAAAGATTTGTTTTACGCAAAATTTATCCCAAATAATTAATATTCAAAAATTTTTAATTTTTCAAATAAAAAACTAAAAATATAATTGCTAAAATCCAGTACCAACGGCGGGCGAAAGCGTCGTGAATGAACCATTGTGAAAGTCACCAAAAACAATGGAAAATTTGCGCAGATTTGTTCCAATGTTGAAGCTTAATTAATTAAGATTTTTTGAGCAGATGATAAAATTTATTGGTTAGGATTAGCATATGCTTTAGCCTCATTTTATTCCCTTTTAGGTCTGAAAATGGCTAAATTTTCAAATGAGTACTTGTGGTTTTTTTTTGGAATTTTTGAGTTTTAGAATTTTTGATAGGAATAGAAATAAATTCATACTTGTGGCAAACAATGTGAAAACTTTTTTCTCTGGTATCGATTTGATTGCAGTCGGGGGGGGGGGGGGGAGCCCCGGTCAAACCGGGGAAAGAGCGGGGACGACTAATCCGGGGAAGTGTAGTGGGTAAGTGCATCACACTTAAATACTTTCTGTCATAGTTCGAAACCGGTTGACGTTATCATTTTAATTTATTTTTTTGTGATTAGGTAATATGGTTTTTTAAACAAAAATCCCATAAAAATTGGTCATCATTGGCATAATTTATTGACAAATTAAATCCAATCTTCCTTTCGTTGAAATTAAAAAATTTAATTTTCCTTGACTAAATCATAAAAAGTTAATATTTTTCAAAATATTTTTTACAAAATATAAAAAATAAAATAAAAATTTCACGGAAATTAATAAATTTTTGGTGAAAAACTATTAGAAAATAGACCTTAAATTTCAAAATTCGCCACGGCGCTGCCTATCGGCATCGCCGGCCCTCAAAAAACCAATTTTTTCTTAAAAAAATTTGGCTCAAAACCGAAAAAATTTATCATTTTTTGGACAAAATCTGTTAACAGAACCATCCAAATTTTCAAAAATTTTTCCGGCGGCGCCTATTGGCACCGCCGGGCCCCTTTCTCCTAAGTCTTTAGAAAAAGAGCGCCGCGTAAAAAAAGATGATTTGAAAAACAAAAAAGGTGATCAGAAATTTTTGGGCATTTTTTAAATAAAATCCGTTATTTTTATTTGGGGGCCGCGCCGTAGGAAAAATTTAAATTTTTGACTATTTTTACAGATTTTCACTGAAATTAGCCATTTTAGATGCCTTATGTGTTTTAATTAATTCTATACAAAAATAAATAATGAAATAAAAAGCACATAAAATTATTAATGAATACAAAAAATTTTAAGCAAAAATAATATAAAGTTTTTTGACTATATGGCATAAGGCAAAAATTGAAAAACCCCGACCCCGA
Source organism: Heterodera glycines (assembly GCA_004148225.2). Classification (NCBI taxonomy): domain Eukaryota; kingdom Metazoa; phylum Nematoda; class Chromadorea; order Rhabditida; family Heteroderidae; genus Heterodera; species Heterodera glycines. The sequence goes on along the minus strand of CP049710.1, from coordinate 4,992,792 downwards.
ACCCCGAACGATTTGGCAACCCCGACCCCGAACCCCGAACGATTTGGCAACCCCGACCCCGAACCCCGACACTTCCAACCCCGACAACCCCGAACCCCGAATTTTCAAACCCCGACGTCGGGGGCCCAACCCTAGTTAAAAATGATGTTATAAAAAATGGAAAAGAGGATGGAATATAATTTTTGTTCTCACTGACTTTTAAAATGGTGCAGTGACAAAGGATCCCAAACAGAGGAACCAAACGGACAAAGCAAAGGACCCAAACCGACAAAGGGTCATCGGCCTGAGGACCCACGAAGACAAAAGGACCAACACCGACAAAGGGCCCACAATCAAAAAATAAATAATTATTTAAGACACGAGTTCAAAACCGTGAAAATTTTTAAAATTTTGTATAATTTTTAACAATTTTTACGCTTAAAATTGCCAATTTTGTGGTTTTTTTGTTAAATAGCAAACCTATCAAAATTGGGCAAAACCTGGTAAACGCCAAAACTGGCATGGACTCCCAAAACGCTCAAAATGACAGGGGTACTTTTCGGTTATGCGGCCGCACCTCCAAATTTTAAAAAGAGGAAAAAAAGTGCCAGTGATAGCGCGCAACAATTATTTAAGTGGCATAATGTCACAATTTGAGCAAAAATGGTGGTCTTAATTAAGGGTTTAATAGGATAAAACTAATCAACATTTTTATGAGCGTAGATATGCTATGGGCGTTATATTATAATGATAAATCTCCTCACCTTTTATCAGCAATTGATGTCTCGAATATTGTGTCGCGCTTTTGGCCTTCATTTGGTCCATTTGTCCGCTTCGTGTACACTTTGATGCCACGCCAACGATTAGAAATGCCATCATCGGAAACAGAAGCAGATGTTGCCATTTTTCTCGCACATTCTTTGGCAATTTCCATGTCCTAAACCATGCCAACTATTTTCGACGGTGATTAATTTCGACATTCATTTCAATATTTGTGACAACGGGCACATAAAGCGACACTGGAATATCGGACGCCGTGAGAAAATTTTACAAAACGAGAAAATTCGACAGCGGAAAAATACGAAAGCAAAATTTAATAATAAAAATATTCATTTTTTAAAGTGGAAAATAAATCTATTTCGCTGCGATATTTTTAAAAAATGCGGACCCACCAAATATCAAAAATTTTTAAAGCTTATAAAAACCGTTAAATGAGTCACTTTTAGTGTTTTCGAGAAGACCCGGGCCCGTGTAACCCTACTATTTTCCACTTTATTTTTTAACTTTGGATTTTCTTCCGTATTTTTCCGCTGTCGCATTTTCTCCTTTTGTAAAATTTTCTCACAGTTTGTCGCATATTAATTTGTCACATTTCCGCTTCACGAAGTTTCGCCTAACCCTAGTCTCGACTTAAAAAATGTTTTAGTCATTGGTTTTGGTTTCAAGTTATTGTCTCGGTCTCGCTTCTCATGATCTTTGATCAAAGAATGGAATTTTTGATAAACCATAGCCCAGTTCGGCGGCTTTTTTACTTGTTAATTTAAAATAATATTGCTAAAAAAAAGAAATTTTCCCACCTCAAAATTCTAAAAATTAAGGGTTTTTTGATTTTTTACATTTTTGTCTCTGACAGTAAATGTTCTTTTCGCACGAAAATTGCTGCCTGAAATGCCAATATGCTGCTGCAAAATGCCCAGGTAGCAAATCCAAAGCCTAAAATTTGTTAAATTTTTTAAATTTCTCAAATTTTTTTATCCACCCGTCGTCACAATGTCCGTCTTTTGGTGGGAGATTAAATGTGAGTCCAACTGGCTTATTATTATTATTGCATTGTTCATTATTATTGTCAGCAGATGTCCGGTATTGGATTGGCTTTTCCCCGCTTCTGCCATCCGTCGAATGAAACCTTCAAAAAAAAAAATTAAATTAAAACAATAATTTAAATTAAATTAAATTAAATTATTATTTTTACATTTCAGGCGATGATTGTCCATTTGCGAAGCTGTGCAAATAGAAGAGAGCAGAAGCAATTAACACATAGAAAAGATGCATTTTGCTCTCTTAATATAATTTAAAATTTTTAAATTTTCAATTTAAAAAATCATTGCACAATTTTCACTAATTTAGTCATTTTTAGGGATATAATAATAAAAAAATAAATCATCGATTTGCACAGATTTGCTACAATGAAAAAATTCCTTTTTTATGTGTGAATTGTGATGAAAATGAATGACCATTCATATTTTGTGAATGATTGATTATTCATTGGGAAAATCAAATTAATATAATAATACGGAATAAAAGAATGATTTTTTATGATTATTTGCCATACTATTTTTTGGGAAATGGTAATAAATAGAGCTGGTAACTTTAGTGAAGAAGACCATGAAGTTTTGAAAAAGCTGATTTGCTAACACACAAATACCTTACAGTAAGGATACTCGTCTACAAAATTACATGCATTCTGACTTTTTTTTACAAAAATCCGCATTTTTAAATGGAAGAAAAAATTAAATAAAAATAAAAATGGGAAAAGTAAGACGCAAAATGTAATTAATTCATTGACAAGTCAAATTTAAGAAAAAAAGAAATAGCACAAAATGAAAAAGGACAAAAGTAAAAAACAAATTCTCAACTGGGCAACCAAAAGAACGAAAAATATAATAAAAGAAAAAAGGATATTAACAAAATAATAAAGTTTCGATGGTTGGGCATTTCGGATAATCACCGTGGGACAGATTTTGAAAAACCGAGGCAAAACAAAACGTCGCCACCCGAAATAACACAGGACAAATTTTTGGGCCATAACTTCAATATTTCTCAACCAAATTAAACAGATTCCGCGATTTGTCCATATTCGTATTTGTCCTATTTTGTATTTTATTATTTTGGCACAAATAATTGAAGCTGGCCAATTCCGTTTAGTCAGCTTAGTTTTTTTTATCATTTTGAAAAAGCCGCGCCGCAAAAAATGGTAGTCGATTTAGTTTTGATTTTTGTAAAAAAAATTTTTTTTTGGGGCTGTGGTCAAAATTTTAGTTTTAGCCTTGTTTGTGCTTATTTTGAAAATAAAAAAGCCGTGAGCAAATATTATTTCAAAAGTGACTTTTTCTTAAACGAACATTTCGGTCAAAATTTAAAATTGTAAAAAATTCAAAAGTTTTAAATAAATTTTTTTGTTACCTAATCGATGATATGTTTCTTTGAACTTTTCCATAAAAAAACTCACACTTTTGTCGGGTTTAGAAATTAAAAAATATATCGTAGCAATAATAATTATAATTTTAGATAAAGTTTAAAAATTAAAAAACATTAGGTGGATGGGTGGTGATGTGATTTGCAGTTTTGGGATGCTTTGGCAACTGATTACAGACAACAAATCTGGGGATTGAAGCAGGGCAAAAGCTGGAAAGAGACTGCAGGCTTAGCCAATTGGCAATTTGCGCACTTTAATTAATTCAGTTTATAATTACTTTCCCCAACATTTCCTTTCACCCAATTTCCACCCTAATTTTTCATTTTGACCCCTCCATTTTCAGTGATTTTCCCGCCCGATCCCGACCTCTCCTACTTTAAACTTTGAAATTAAGCACCAAATTTTGGGCGAGTGCAAAATTTTATCTGAATTGCAACTCCTTACTTACAATTGGCCATTTCAATTTTTTATAAAAAAAATACAAAATTAAATTCCAAGACAAAGGAAGGGGGTGGGGGGAGAGACTGGGACGATGGGGATGGATTGGGTTGAGTGGGGCAATGGCTAATTTTGAATTGGGTTGGTGATGATGATACAGGTTGATGGGGGCAATTGGCTAATGAAATTTGGGGCGGGACGAGGAATTGGAGGGGTACACAAATGATTGATTAAAATGGGCTTGGGAGGGGTGCCTTTTTTTGGGGTTTTTTCTCTGATCCGTCCGTTTGTTTTCTTCACCACCGCTTTTCATCCTTCCATCCCATCCTTCTACTTCTTCTTCTCCTCCAACTCATCATCATCCGACTTCTTCTCGTCGAACATTAGGTCGCCCTCTTCTTCCTTGGACTTCTTCTTAAAAATGAAATTTTAATGAATATCCATTTTAAAAAAAATTGTTTTTTCTTTTTACAAATTATTCGACTCCACCTTTGTTTTCGCAGTCTGTGTTTCATTTCCCGCCGGTGTCTAAATGAAAGGCATAATTAAATGACCAAATTTTTGCAATGAGCGTTAATAATAATAATTAATTATAATAATTTATATTATCACGAATTATTTGTTCACATAATAACAGACTTACCTCCGTAGCCAATTCATTTGGATCTTCCTAAAAATTATTTAATGTTTTTTTTTTTGTTAAAATAATAATAATAAATAATTGGATTAGCTTAATAATAAAAAAAAAGTTTCGTCGTACAATTTAAAATTAAATTAACATTTTTTATGGGGCATAACAAATTTTTGTAAACATTTTTTCTTGGCAGTTGAATAAAACCCCATTTTCAATGAGTTAATGCCAGGTGCACCTAATTCCCAAACAAATTTTTTAAACTTCAAAAATTGTTTTAAAAAAATTGCGACACATTATAATTTTTAAGGCTTTTCAATTGTCTGGGTCGAAAATCAGATTTTTCGAAGAAAAAAAAATTGACGATTGGTGTAAAAGAGTTGAAAACCACACAAAAAAGGACACATTTTCTTGGTTTTGTTGTATGGTACCCTACCGTTGGCTCCGGTGTGTAAGGAATGTTGGGGTTGGGCTCCATTTTGACCACTTTTTGGCATCAATGTACTGGCCGTTCTGTCGTAATTGTCGGTCTTGGTCAGGTCCAGCATCGCATCACCTGCGTCGAATTCATCCAAATCCAACTTGAGGTTGCGAATCTGAACAAACAAACAAAAAAAAATACACGTGCAAGTCTAAAACTGGCGACTTGGCACTTTTCGACATTAAATTTGGTTTCTTTTTTTTCCTTAGTGATATCATTTCAATTTTTCAAAAGACCAAAAAATAAATTACACTTAAAAACACCGACTAAAAATGTTGAAATAAAATGTTCATTTTTTTAACAACTAAAATAAAATCAGTGCTTAAACTCCGTGGTTTTATTTAAAAAATATTAGCACCAATTTTTGATTTTGGCACCCTTTTCAAACTTTTTATGAAATTCAAAAAATTGACTAATTGTAAGGTTGAAACAAAGTTTTGGTAATTTTTTTTAAATATAAATAAAGATTTAAAAATTATATTATTTGTTTACTTGCATGACGTGGTCCACCACCCATTCCTGTTCCTGCTTGAACACATTGATTTGCGGCAACCAAATGTTGAGCTTAGTGAGGAGAAAAGAAAATTTACAATTTTTTAAGAAATATTCAAAACAAAAAACAAAAACAGCACCGTTTTGATCCCTTCTTTGCTGCAGGTGTGGTTCACTTCCAGCAACACGCGGTAATTGTAGCTAAAAACAGCAAATAAGGCAATTAATCAAACACTCATCATTTACATAATAATTACTTTTTAAATATAATTTAAATTAAATTTTGAATAATTTTATTTATTTTTTTACTTGAGCTGTTGCATGTCATATACGGGGCCGGTGTGGTTGCGTTCTCTTTTGGCTCGGGTTCGGTGGTTTTCCGCTCAGCACAGAGGCTAAAAAAGACGAATTTTTGCCAAATTAAAAATTTTTTTTGTTCAGCAGTTTTTTCTGTTTTCCAATTGAAATTTTTTATGTTATTTATGTGACAAAAATGAATTTTTACAATAATAGTGCGTGTTTTACTGCACATAATTACCGTACCGTTCCATCAGCGTAATACCGAAGCAAAGCTGCCAACCTTCACCCCCGCCAGTGCATTGCTAAAAAAAACAAAGAAAACAAATATTTATTTATTTTTTGTTTATTTTTTTACGTCGGCCGTTTAACTTATGCTTCACACGTATCGTTCAACAGTCCCTGAAAAAATCATAAAAATAGATAAATAAATGTTTTGTTTTTGAGTACCTCTGGCATGTATTGGCGAAGTGACAGCGATGCAGTCATTTTTTGGTTTGCGCAAACGACGCAACCCTCAAAAAGCAGCAACACCATGTCTGAGAAGGAAATGTTTAAAATGAAATTAAAAATTTAGTTAAAATTTTATTCGATTGAATTTGGGTGCCAAAGTCAGTCTTTAAAATTGTTACCAAGCCCAAGCCAGAAAAATTTTTTTTGGGGGGAGGGGAAACCTGAAGACCTTTTTTGCTCTTCGGGCAAAAAAATTTTTTCCATTAAAAATTCAGCACCCGAGAGCAAAAAAAATAGGGACTTGTAGCCGTTTTTGCGTCAAAAACTGTCAAATTTTGGCAATTTTGGGGCTAAAATTCCAAAAAACTAAAGTAAATTGGGGGTCCGGCGGTGCCGATAGGCGCCGCCGGGAAAATTTTAGACAATTTGAGTGCACTTTGTTACAAAAACGCCTATAAAATTCAAAAATGTCCTAAGTATTTTTGGAAAATTAAAAATTTCACCAATTGAAAACAGAATTTAATAAATTAATTTTTAGCTTCTCTTCCAATGCTTGCAAATTTATGATGTTCAATGGCTTTTTCAATGCCAACAATTCACCGTGCATGAAGCCGTAATCGTCGAACTCGGTCATGTTCTTGAAGTTTTCCTCCGGCCCTTCTGTTTTGTTGAGACCGTACATTTTGGCAGCTGCTTCAGTATAGCCAGCATCCCCGTAGAATGCAATCTGAAAAAAAGAAAATCAAATGAAAAAAATTAGAGTAGAGCGGGACCGGGACCGGGCCGGGAATTCCCGGTCATCCGAGGTCCCGGTCCCGGATTTTGAAAAGCTCAGGTCCCGGTCCCGGTAGGGCAACCGGGAACCGGGAAAAACAAGCACTGGTAAGAATGGGGGTCTGAGTGAAAAATTAGTGAAGAAAATTGGAGTTAAAGGAAAAAATTTAGAAATAATAATTAAATACATTTATTCATAAAGTTGCAAGACCAACTGTGCAAATGGCCTAGTGGTTAGTCTCCTTCACTTTCCCTTCTTCTTTCCCCTGGTTCGATCCCTCTACAGAAATGAAAATATTTTGAAATTTCTTTTTATATATACTCATGGCTTTCCTATCGACAAAATATGATTCTTAATTTTTTTTTAATTGTATTTTATCATTTTTAAAGAAAATCCGTACAAATTGAGCCTAGTAATCCCAAAACCAGCCTTTTTTGTTGAAAATCTGTTAACAAATTGCACCCAAATTTTCAAAATTTCCCCCGGCGGCGCCTATCGGCACCGCCGGTCCCCCTTTCTTCCGCTAAGTTTTTGGAAAAAGCGCGCCGAAAAAATTTATGTGAAACGTAAATCTGAATTTCTAATAATATTCGATCACTTAGTCCAAAAATGATTAATTGTTTGAAAGAAATGAAGAAAATTTGATTTGAAAATTTTCATTAATTTATTAGCTTTAACTTTTGGGTTTTATTAAATAAAAAACTAAATAAAAATTTAATTATTTAATATTTTCACTTGAAATAAATTAAAATTTGATTTTTTTTTTAATTTTTTAAATTTTTTGAATTTTTTTGAATTTTTAAAAATTCCCGGTTGGTCCCGGTTCCCGGTCCCGGTCCCGAAGAAAAATCGAGGTCCCGGTCCCGGTCCCGGCTTCTCAGGTCCCGGCAAGTCCCGGTCCCGGTTTTGCCCAAAATTCCCGGTCCCGCTCTACTCTAAAAAAAATGCACAAAAAAAGAAGCAAATTCACTTTCATGCAGCTGGACCATCCACTGAAAAAGGGGGCACAATTTAAATGTAAATAATAAATAAATATTTAAGAACAATAAATTTTATGGTTTTCCCATCAAAATGTTCGTCACTATCGCGTCGGAATTAAACCATGTCCGCCTTATATATAAAATTGATTTTTTTTTAAATAGAATTTTGATATGCAAAGGACATAAGGAAGAGATAAAGCAACGACCCTTAAAAGAAATTGAACCCCGGCAAATTTCGTTTTTCGTTGCATTTGCCGCTTTTTCAATGCAAAATGCCAATAGTTTGCGCGGCATTGTGCTTGTGATTGGCATCATCATAATATTTCTGATCACCTTTTTTGTTTTTCAAATCATCTTTTTTTTTACGCGGCGCTCTTTTTCTAAAGACTTAGGAGAAAGGGGCCCGGCGGTGCCAATAGGCGCCGCCGAAAAAATTTTTGAAAATTTGGATGGTTCTGTTAACAGATTTTGTCCAAAAAATGATAAATTTTTTCGGTTTTGAGCCAAATTTTTTTAAGAAAAAATTGGTTTTTTGAGGGCCGGCGATGCCGATAGGCAGCGCCGTGGCGAATTTTGAAATTTAAGGTCTATTTCTAATAGTTTTTCACCAAAAATTTATTAATTTCCGTGAAATTTTTATTTTATTTTTTATATTTTGTAAAAAATATTTTGAAAAATATTAACTTTTTATGATTTAGTCAAGGAAAATTAAATTTTTTAATTTCAACGAAAGGAAGATTGGATTTAATTTGTCAATAAATTATGCCAATGATGACCAATTTTTATGGGATTTTTGTTTAAAAAACCATATTACCTAATCACAAAAAAATAAATTAAAATGATAACGTCAACCGGTTTCGAACTATGACAGAAAGTATTTAAGTGTGATGCACTTACCCACTACACTTCCCCGGATTAGTCGTCCCCGCTCTTTCCCCGGTTTGACCGGGGCTCCCCCCCCCCCCCGACTGCAATCAAATCGATACCAGAGAAAAAAGTTTTCACATTGTTTGCCACAAGTATGAATTTATTTCTATTCCTATCAAAAATTCTAAAACTCAAAAATTCCAAAAAAAAACCACAAGTACTCATTTGAAAATTTAGCCATTTTCAGACCTAAAAGGGAATAAAATGAGGCTAAAGCATATGCTAATCCTAACCAATAAATTTTATCATCTGCTCAAAAAATCTTAATTAATTAAGCTTCAACATTGGAACAAATCTGCGCAAATTTTCCATTGTTTTTGGTGACTTTCACAATGGTTCATTCACGACGCTTCGCCCGCCGTTGGTACTGGATTTTAGCAATTATATTTTTAGTTTTTTATTTGAAAAATTAAAAATTTTTGAATATTAATTATTTGGGATAAATTTTGCGTAAAACAAATCTTTTTCCCCAATTTTTGATAGAAAAGAATAAGAAAGTAAATTTAAAAAATTATATACTGGATTTTATCGTGGTGCGACATTTGCTGGCGAATATTTGTGGATTAAACTGTCTAACAAAGGAAGGTCCTATGGTGTCAGTGGGATTTCCGAATTTGAAACTTGGTGGGTGTGTAAAGCACCCATGGATTCTTAATAAAAAAAAATATCCGAGAAATTATATTATTCCAAAATATAAAAAGACAAATTTGCAATTATAATTTTATTTTTTCAGGTTTTTAGTACGAATATTTGACAAGAATTCTCATAACTAATACCGTATATAATTTAATAAAATAGCAGAATAATATTAAACTTTAAAAAATAATTTATTTTATTCATTTGCCAAAGTTAGTATTCAAAAAAAAATTCATTCAAAATGGAAATCTTTATTTTTGTTAAGACGTTTTATTAAGATACGTTAATGTCGACACATGGAAAAGATTTTTTAGTGTTAAACACTTTTCTTTGGAGTATTGAAATTTTTTGAAAATTCATTAATAAACTATCTTATTTAACAATTTAATCCGCAAAAGTCGATCTGCAAATGTAGAATAATAAATGTTAGTATTAGGGCAAATACGGCATGCAAAATAAACAAAACCATCACATGCCAAAAAAAGATTAAAACTCTCTATAACATTAAATCGCAATTTAAAAAAAATAAATTAATATAATTTTAATTTATTTTATTCCCCTAATTACGTTTATTCATATAAATAAACCATAATTCTTTTGGTTTAGCTGAATCGCATCTGTCATCGGAACCGCATCAGCTTCAAACCGATTTCTTGGACCACCAGCTCCAAAACGGCGCATTTTTGGCCGATTTTGCCGGACTTTGGCTACTCGGTTTGGACATTGTGCCAATGATTAAGGACAGCAGCCAGCAACAAAATGTCAAGCTGTACATTCACAGCGGCTGTAATTGCTCTATGGTAAGGAATTTCAATCACTTTTATTAATTTGGATGTTTTTACAATGATTAATTTGTATGACATTAGTTAATTAGCTGTTTCGTTCCATTATTTTTTAATTGGTGCACCTTTCAGTTCATCAAATCGCTTAATCCTCATGGGCCATTCACTATTGTGATTGAGGAAAAGCAATGCCCATCATTACCGATTGATCAGGCTTCTTCGATTGGCCCCACTGATCACCCATAAATTACTTGGGTTTGGCATTTTATAAGCGAGGGCTGCACATTTGTTGAATATAAGCGTTTTTTCTTGTTATTCCTCGCATACGAATGCAGTCCTGTGGATTATGGCACAATCGGCGCTTTTTTGGCGACGGCATTTTTCATGTTAAAATCAGAAATTCATTAACAAAAATGCAATAAAAATGATTTTTTACGCGATGACATTTTTTGCCGACATGCTAAAAAAATTTCAAAAATTTTACACTAAATAAATCTGTCGAAAAATATCTCCCCGTCTCCATTTATCCCCGTCTCTAATTATCCGCACCTTTCTGGGGAGGTTGAAAATAAAAGCCCTGGGGTGATAATTAGAGAAAAAAATTATTAGTACATGGTGCCAAATAAATCTTGTACCACTAATTTTTTGTTGTAAATTAAATTAAATTTTATTGAATTTTTTTGTTCGAGAGAAATTCTCGGTTCGTCCTGTTTCCCGGTCCCGGCTTTCTTGGTTCTAGCAAGTCTCGGTCCCGCTCAACAGCACTTAAAAATATTAAAATATCAAATTATTTTTAATTTTCAGAAAATTATTCATTTACTTCGGATGAGCGTGATGCAAAATGGTTTTGTGGCCAATTTTGATCAAAATGGCATTGCGTTTTTGGCAGATTATGCCGCACTTTGGCTGCTCGGGTTGGACATGCTGCCAATGTATAACAAACAAGAACAGCAGATTAAGTTGTTCATTAGTCGAAGTTGCAGCTGCACAATGGAAGCATGGGTAATTAATAGTGCTGTTCGAGACTCTCGGTCTCGAGTCTCGACTCGAGAAAAGTCTCGGGTTTTTTTGGTCTCGGTCTCGAATCTCGGTCTCGGGTTTTTAAGTCTCGGTCTCGATTTTCGAGACTCGAGACCGAGACCGAGACTTTTTTACACCCCTAATGATTGGCTTTTTACAAATTTAAAATTAATATCTTACAAATTAGTGTCCATTTGTCAAGTTAGTAATGCAAAGAAGAATGGAATATTGATCATTCATAACGTTTTTAAAGGACCATCAATAACTTTAATTGCAATGTAAAAAAATTAAAGTCAATATAATGTTTAATTAATTTTATTCGGCGATCAATATTTCATCAAAAAATGTTGATTATCCTATTAAACAATTAAGTTCATGCTTTTATTTGCTCGAAAAATCTGTCATCTTTAGCGTTTTGGGAGTCCATGCCGGTTTTGGCGTCCTACGGAATTTTGCTTAATTTTGATTTGCTATTTAACAAAACCCCCACAATATTGGCTATTTTAGGTGTAACTATTGTTAAAAAATTTATACAAAATTTTAAAAATTTCCCGGGTTTCGAACTTGTATCCGAGCTTTTGAATTTTATCTATTGAAATCCTCATTAATTTATTAGTCATAGTGCTTTTTTTGATTATTTTTGTGGGCTCTTTGTCGGTGCTAGTCCTTTGTCTTTGTGATATGATTTAATTTATTTTTAATTTCTATCAAAAGTTCTAAAAGTCAAAATTTCAAGAAAGCCACAAGGACTGATTTGAAAATTTAGCCATATTCACACCTAAAAAGGAACAAAATGAGTCTAAAGCATATGCTAACACCTAACAAATAATGTCATTAACCTGTCGCCAAGCTTTTTTTTGCTCATCACTCAATTTTTGTTGTACAAATTTTTGCTGCTTCATCTTTGAGGGGCCAGCAACCAAAAAGTGTATTTATTCGCCGTCGACTTAAAATTAAAAATGATTTTTTGAATTCATAGCATAATTTTTTTTTTGCATTAATATAATAAATATTGAATATTTCATCATTTGTTTCTATTCAATCAGTGAATAATGAGTACATTTATCAACGTTTATCGAATGGTCGGTCGTTCTTCGCTCAAATCCGTTGCAACGCGTCATCAGCTTGCATTAAAGCACAAAAAAAACCAGCATAAAAAGAGCACAAATCCAAATTATGCCACCATGCTTAATCGAATTATTTTACCTTGAGAGAATATCTTTAAGAAAATGCGGAGAAATTTGACAGGGCTTATTTATACAGAATTTTAGACCCAATGAAAGCGTCAAATATATTTATCGAGAATTTTATTTTTTTTTAATTTAAATTATTCTTTCTATACATCTTTTATTTTTTGCAATGTTTAATTTCGTTTATTCACTTTTTATTTTTCCTCTCCTTGTCACACTTTTCTTCGATAGAATTAATTTTTGCTCTTAGTTTTTTCTCAGTTTCTCTTTTATTTTTACATTTTTATAATTCCCATTTATTTTATGGTGTTTAATGATTCTTATTCACCAAAATTCTGGTAATGTCCGTTTATTTCAGGGTTTTTTATGTTCTTTTTTCTAAGAAATGTTTTATGACTTAGATTTATTCATAATTCGAATATATAAAAATTAAAATTTTTGGGTTTGGAATTCCTAAGAAAATTAGGATTAAATTTTGCAAGGCAATTTCTTCAAATAGTCAAAATATTCTCCAAATTGGTCCCGATTGGCGGCATTGAACATCGCAAACACTGTTGGCACGCCACCAACGCAGTCGTACTGTAATAAATAGGGAAAATATGAAAGAAGAATTAATAATTGACAAAATTTAATTTAAATTAAAAAAAGCATCATGAAAAACGATTTGGCATAATTAGTTAATCTATTTGAAAATATTATTTAATAAGTTTTGCTTTTCGTTCCATCCACATAAAGTGCTTATGCTGGTTAGACATTGTCACATTGGCCAACTCGGCCAAAATGCCCGAGTACAGTACATCCTCCAGGAAAAAGCCGTTAGTTTTCGGGCTGTGTGCCAAGACAGCTTTGACAGTGTCGGTGTTGGTCAAATAAATGTTGCCAAGCGCAAATATGGGGAACAATTCACCAGGGAAATCTTCCCTCGAGATGTACCTGAAAATAAATTTGGGGCTGAAGAAGCCACTCGACACTTGGCCATTTCGTCCCGGGCACTGGACGATTTGGCCACGGACAATTGGCAACAGACAATTGGTCAGTGCACAATTTGGTATTTTAAAAAATTCTACAATGTTCAAGTCAATGAAAAAATGAATAAAAAAGTGAATTAACTACCATTTGATTTCCCTGTCCCGAAATGGCTTTCGACTGGCGTCCATATCCCCAAAAATAATCAGCGGATGGTCATCGGCAATTTGGCGAAATTTTTTGTTTATCCAATAGTCCATCCGGCGCAGATGGACCACCGTGTCGTCGTCCACCTTCGCCACCCATTCGGCACCGGCACAGTGCCGTTGTTGCCATGTCAGAGCACCGAACCACTGCAAATATAGGCTTATGTAAATCCGACATATTTAATTTGTCAAAGAATTGCCAAAATAAATGCTTTTTTTTTCTCCGTTTTTATCATTTCAAAGAAAATTAATTATTAATTAATTAATTGTCATTTGCTGATCACTTTGAGATGTAGATGCTTGTACTTATCCACAAAGCCGTGCAAAAACACAATGTCACCATGCTTTTTCTGCTCCTCTTCTAATTTTTGTTTCACATCTGCCGCTTCTCCTGCCGATGGGTCGGCAACGAAAAAACGGAGAATTTCTCCGGGTGCCTAATTAAATCCAAAATTATATTTATCCAATCAATAAAAAACAATTAATGTCCATTTTGTTCAAATTTTAAAATTCAAATGAGTGCAGCCAGTCCTATTATGATCAAATTTAGTTTTTAATTGAATATTTCAATTATTTTTTTCTCACTATTAATTTATTCGACATTTCTCATTAATTGAATTCCTTAAAATTCAAATTGATTAAACCCAAATAAATAATTTACACAACGTGTTTCATCAATAAAATGATGAAACCAACTTAATTAGTGCTTTAAATTGTTTCCCCCGTTATTTCGCCAATAAATTATTAAATTAATAATAATAAAATCAATTAAATTGTTCCCTACCGCTTCTTTCATCCATGTCTCTCTTGCGCCCGTTCGCCTCTCAAATGAGGTTCTGCCCGACATTGCCAACATGATCAGCTTGGTGCCAGCCGCACATGCATTGCCAATTTCCATCGAACAGTTCATGCGAATGTTTTTGAAGCGAATTGCAAATTCCTAAAAATACGCAACAGTATTTCTAGAAAAGACTGTAAATGGTTCAACTAAATAATAATTTTAGATGCAAAAAACCAGAAAAGTAATAATTTATAAGTTAAAATCGTAAAAATAGCATTTTTGGACAAAAGTTATTAATAAATTTTATTATTTTTTCGTTTTTATACAAAAAAGTAACCACCTCAATTGAAACAAATGCAGTTTTGTTGGCAATCTGCTTCAGAAGCGGGTCAGCCAGAAGCTGTATTTTGTTTGTCACTCGCAAAAAAAGTAAAACAAAAAGCAGAATTAATGGTGCCGCAATTTTAATTTTTTTCATTTTTTCAAGAATAGCTTTTATTTTTTCAAAAATTATCCGCAAATGTCCCAATACGCTAAAAAGTGCGATTTAAGTAATCCATTTTAATTCGATCAAAGTTCAAATCTATTCTCCGGCCTCCGTCACAATTTAATAAACATAATTAAACTGGTAATAAGAAAATGCATGCTTTAATCTTCTAAACTACTAAAACTGAATTCATTTTATTAAATAAAAATTTTATATTTTGTAAATAAAATGTACATTTCAGCAGAGAAAAATTGCTATGAGTTTTGTTTTTAGGGTCAAAAATAAGAACATTTTGCGAAATTGCTTTAAATCAGTTATTTTTAAAATTATCCGATCAAAAATGTTATTTAATTATTATATTTTTCGTCTCCCATTATCGCTTTTAAAAATTTTGCGGAGGAGATAAGCAAATCGTAAATACAATGCATTCTGGATCCATTAAATCAGATTTTTAACATTTTTTTGCGGCACAGTTTTCCAAAAAACTCGGGTGAATGTGCGTGGAAAATTTTTAAAATTTTTAATGGATTTTGTTAGAAATTAGCCAAATTCAGAAATTTCCTCTTTTAGATGAAAATAAGACACTACCCCCAAATCATAACATTTCTTAGAAAAAAGAACATAAAAAACCCTGAAAAAAACGGACATTACCAGAATTTTAGTAAATAAGAATCATTAAACATCATAAAATAAATGGAAATTATAAAAATGTAAAAATAAAAGAGAAACTGAGAAAAAACTAAGAGCAAAAATTAATTCTATCGAAGAAAAGTGTGACAAGGAGAAGAAAAATAAAAAGTGAATAAACGAAATTAAACATTGCAAAAAATAAAAGATGTATAGAAAGAATAATTTAAATTAAAAAAAAATAAAATTCTCGATAAATATATTTGACTGTTTTATTGGGGTCTAAAATTCTGTATAAATAAGCCCTGTCAAATTTCTCCGCATTTTCTTAAAGATATTCTCTCAAGGTAAAATAATTCGATTAAGCATGGTGGCATAATTTGGATTTGTGCTCTTTTTATGCTGGTTTTTTTGTGCTTTAATGCAATTGCAACTCCAATGGGATTCGATTTCCAAGTTAAATTTGTAGAATGTGGCAAAACGGAACAAGAAATGTAAGACAAAAGTACACAATAAAGTACAATGTGGCAAAATGGAACTAAAAATGTAATACAAAAGTACCCAATACAGTACCATGTGGCAAAATGGAACTAAAAAAAGTAAGACAAAACGACCCAATACCGTACAATGTGCAAAAATTGAATTAAAAATGTAAGACAAAAGTACCCAATACAGTACCATGTGGCAAAATGGAACTAAAAAGGTAAGACAATTGTCGCCTTTAATGTTTAACAAACAGACTGCCATCCAATCCCCCTCTCGATGTTCTCGACCACACACCCCTCCCAACGATATAAAAACGACCAAATCCATTTATTTGTCAGGTCTCTTAACTCTTGCGCATTTTGTGTCAGGTTCCCTGCCTGCCATTCTTTTGCTTTAAACTTTGAATTGCTTACACATATTTTGCTTTGCTTTTGCTTAAATAAATTTCCTTTTAAACTTGTTGTGAAGTGAAGTGACTAAGTTTGGGTACGAATCACTTGGGGACATAGCAGTGTCCATGTGCAAAATGTGCCCAACTCGGAAAGTGTGCTTTCTATGCCTGGATTGGCCGGCTCACACCCCCAATGAATGTTAAATCAGGGTTGCCAGATGTGATGATTTATCATCATTTTAATGATTTCGAGGGGTCAATGATGATTTTATTTTTGAGATGATGATTTGCTGATTTTTGATCATTTTTGAGAAATTTGATGATTTATGCTGATTTTTTGGAAAAATCCTTTGTCCATTTTATGTAAAACTGCTACCAAAACTCCCAAATTTTCAAATTTATGGCAATATGTTTGTTTTTATATTTTACTTTTTGTTAAGGCAATTTAAATTTTATTCGATAGGATTGTTATTTTATTTTAATTAAATTTTTGTAAATTTGCTCTTATTCCGGATTTAATTAGCATATTTACCTATTTTATATTCACCGCCCTATTGATCAGAAATTCCATTTTTATCAGCATTAAAAATTATGCTTAACAGAGGCAGAGAATAAAATGAATATTTATTAAAACAATTAAATAATTGTAAAATGGTAATTTAACAATAGCTCAGCGAATTGGATTAAGTAGGTTCTTGATAATTTTAATAATAATTTAATCTAAAGTCATCTTTCCGTTGAACAATTGTATCGGTACCCATTCAGCCAAAAAGTTTTCTCGATTATGTGGAAAACCTAAGTAAATTAGATGAGTGCAAAACCGAAATTCAATTTTCAAAAAAAACAAGCCTTACCTTTGCCGAATTTTGAATTGTAAAAAATGGTGGCATTATCCGGCATCAGATAAGCGACCCACCAACCCCATGTTGAAGTATTTGCTGTTATCAGCAACGAATCGCATGTTATGATGGAAAATGCCAAGTCATTAATTCGCGGCATTGCTTTTGGCAAATAAACCTTGACAATTAACTATAAAATTTAAATTTATCATATTAATAAACCTACTTTTCGAGTTATTAGGGCCTATTTTCTAGGTTTTTAATTTTAAACCGAAAAGCCTAAAAAATTTTGAAAAACCATTTTTTTTTTTGCCTATTTTGGCAATATGCCAAAACTTATTTAAAAAAATGCAATGAAAAAGAAAAACACATTCTTAAGAAGCGACCAAAGGACCAAAATTATTATTTATTAAATTTAAAGCTTTTTAGAACCTATTCCATTTTTAAAGCTTATTTTATGAATTTTTTAGAGCCTAAAAATATAAGCCCTATCTATATATTATTACCTGTTGATTGATTTTTAAATCCTTCAAAAATTGTTTGTCTTCTCCCAACAAGACGACAGAAATGTTTTTAAAGGATCCCTTAATTTTGAATAAAAATATTGAAAACGTAAATTGATTTAATTACCATTAAATATTTAACTCCGAATTCGATGCCCTGCTCAGTGAAGTCTTTATTGGAAGCCCAAGCAAAATTAACAAAATCACCTCTACGAGTATACACACAATATTTATGTGATTGATCATCACTAAAATTTTTTAATTAAATTCATATTAAAATTGATTTAAAATACAAACCCAAATAATTCTTTTTTGTATTTGTCAACAGTTCTACAGAGTTTTTGTTCAATCCGAAAAATTTGACGGATTTCCGTTCGTCGAGTTTCAAAATATTTAAACGATTGGAATGCAGTTCCCTTCAAATCTAATAATAAATTTAAAAATTATTTTAAAAAATGTTACATCGATCTTTAAGTATTTTTCTTTGATCCTTGAAATGGCATACCTTAAAACAAAATTCACCTTTTTTTAATGTATTCATGAAACTGCCAACTTTTGTGGGTTGTCATAAGAAAAAGGCGGAGAAAATGCCCTCAAGTAAAAGGTTTCGTTTTGCTTTTCAGTCGAATTCTAAATGCATTAAATTATCATTTTTTATTTTTGTTTTTTAAATTTACAATGTATTTTATTTGGCTGGCATAGACCGGGAAAAGCTTTTCAATCTCATGATTTCCTTCTGACTCATGAATTGCCTTTGTTTTCTCGCAGTTTTGATTCTCTTTAAAAATTGGCTTTCTTCCGAATGGCTTCCCAATGCCATACATTGAAGCAAAACGAAACTAAAGCCATAAAATATAATGGATTAAAAATATTTAAATCTTTTAAATTAAAAATATTTACCAATTGATTGGCCAGTCCGCCACAATTTCCTTCATATGCCAAGAACAAATATTTGGAATGCTTCGGGAAAAGCCTGTGGCAAATTTATTTAATTAGGATGGCCATCTTTCTCGAAAATCTCCGCCATTTCCTTCCCCGAGGGGTCGGAGATTACTCAGCGATGGTTTTTCCTTTTTTTTGAAATTGCCACTATTTTTAGTTTTTTTTTCTTCTTTTTTATCTTCATTTAAAAAATATTAAACATTTTTCTTTTTCTCCATCAACTGCGCCACCCAATTTCTCCTTGAATTTTCAACCCGGATTTTTTAAAAAGTCCCTAAATATAAATTCATTTTAAATAATGATTTTTTTAATTTGTATAAATTGAAAAACTTCTATTCAGCATACCTTTCATGTTCTTCATCCGTTAGATTTTCTTTACAAACTTTGCTATCAGAGTGCGAAAAACTAAAAAAATAATTTAAAGTGTAATTTACTTTTAAAAAATTATAATAACATCACTATTGTTCCAAGCACAAATTTTGCAAAAAAAATGTAAAATTGCTAATCAATTTAATTATAATGTAGAGTTTAGCGGGATCGGGACCGGGTCGGGAATTCCCGGGTTTTTCAGGTCCCGATCCCGGTTTTTGAAAAATAGAAATCCCGGCTCTTGGGAAAATTCCCGGTTGGTCCCGGACGAATTGTTAGTAAATCCTAAAAATTAAACACACCTGCTGAACATAGATGAACTATCATCATTGCCTTTGCTGATAGTATAAAATAATATTAAAAAAAGTGAAGCAACAAAAATAAGTTTGATTTTTTCCCATGGAATTTGGGACGAAATAATATTGGACATTAAAATTAATTAATATCTATGGAATTAAGGTCAATTAACCAAGCTAATGAAATTTTATTTTTTAGTTATTATTTGCATATTTTGTACAGGAGTTATTTAAAACTTGTTTTTGAACTGGTTCAAAATACGGAAAGATTGGCAAAAAAGGATAATTTTTATTTATAATTGGTTTTTGATAAATAAGCTTTGCCAACATTTTTTTTTGAGGTTTTTTAAACATTTTCAGTGTCTATTAAATATTATAAAAGTGTTTTGGTGTGTTTTTAGCTATCGGCCGATGCGTTTTAGCGGTCCGTTTATGTCAGGAATGTTAATAACCCAAGCAGTTAACATTTTAAGGCGCTATCGGCCCGCGGTCCGCTAGTGCAAAAAACACTACTAATTGAGAAAATTCTGGACTGTCGAATGATACGAAAATATTTAATTTGGGTTTTTTCCAATTTCTTCTTTTCTGGTCCAACATAATTAATATCAATTAAGATGATGTTCGAAAATAAAAATAAAGAAGTAAATAAGCAATTCATTGTCTTTAATGACAGTCGAAAAAGCTAAAAATTTTAATTTACAAAATATAAAATGGTTTGTTTTCTGGATAAAAAATATTACCAATTTTTAAAAATAAAATGCCCATTTTGACAGAATTTGTTTAATGCAGGGCTCGGATTCGTACTTGGATGCCAAGTACATACTTGGTTTTTGACGCGATTACATTTTATGGCTACATTTTCAAAATGTTAAATCAGTCGAAAAATAATCCCCCAGTCTCCATTTATCTCGCAGTCTCTAATTATCCCCCCTTTTCAGAGGAGGTTGAAAAATAATCCCCCATGGGTGATAATTAGAGCATTTACGGTAAGGCACGAAAATCCCGAAAAAGGCATAATAAAAGTCAACGTAGAAGCCTCAAACCAAGTGGAAAATGCGTTATTTAATTTTTTCTGTATGCAAAATTATACAGAAGTCATAATGTTTCGAACATTTGTATTCGAGACCGGACGGGACTTTAGTATTGAGACGGGACTTTTCTCAAACTCAAAGATAATCAATGAAAAAACTCAAAAATCGGTATTTTCACAACTGGGATTTGCATTAATTTGTTTAAAATTTACCGGAGATTTTATTTAATAAGCTCTAATTATATTAATAGAGATTTCTTTGAATTTTTTAATTTTTAATTGAGAATTTTTGAGTTAGAGAGAAAAGACCCGTCTCAATCAGGGCAGGGCGCAATTGCGGATTACGGAAATTGCGGGGTTTATGGAGTTACGGATTGCGGGTTGAGGATTTTTGGGATTTATCCGCAATTTTGGTACGCAATTTGACTTTTGGATTATTTTTCGAGACGATTTCTTGCAAGATTATTTTTTATAAAATGAATTTTTTTTTAATATTTTTATTAAAAGGCTACTCATATTTTGATTTCGTCTGACTTATTCTTGGTGATTTGTTGCATTATTAGCATACATAAAAAGGGGGCGGGTTGCTAGCCAAGGGAAAAAGAGGAACTGCTTAAAAAATTTAGCTATTTTAACAAAATTCTTGGCACTGCCCGCCTCAAAAACTCCTAATTATTTTTAAATATAGTTCTAAATCTTAGTCATTTTTAGATAAATCTTTTAACAAATTGCATAATATTTTCAAATTTTCAGGCGGCGCCTTTCGGCGCCGCCTGACCCCCGCCCCCATGTTCCACATTTTTTTGGGAAAAGCACGCCGCGAAAAAAGCTGTTTTAAAAATAAAAAAGGTCGGCAATTTACATACCCGGGACCCCTTTACAAATGATTCCCAAAATGAACCCCAAAAATTTAAAAAGAATGGATTTTACGTCACAAATTATAATTTTTTCCTTTCGGAACCGCCAAACCAAGACAATCTTTTTAATTTTTTTTAAATGGGTTTCTTAAAGGATGAGATTATTGAAATTTAATTTGAAAATTTTGAAAATTTTCGACCACAGTTCAGAATCTGCCATTTTTCCTATTTTGCTATTTTTCTCCCGCGGCCCACATTTTGGGATTTTTTGCCTCAAAAAACATGCAAAGCTTTTATTCTGATCATAAATTACTCTTAACCAATTTTTAGATTGGATTTTTTTTAATTTTAAAAATTTAAGAAACATAATTTTTTGAAAACGGATTGCAAGAAATTTCGGGCTTTTTTGACCCCCGCAATTGCGGATTGCGGATTTCCGTAATTGAAAATCCATTTGCGCCCAGTCCTAGTACCGAAGTCCCCGTTCTGACCAAGACCAGTCCCGGTTTTCCCTGGTTTTCCTGCCAAAAATTCCCGGTTTTTCAACCCAAAAAGGTCCCGATCCCGGTTTTGCCCAAAATTCCCGGTCCCGCTCTACTCTAATTTGTCATAATATTTCAAGTAAGCCCTTGGCACTGAAACCGTTAACTTTGCTCAGAAGATACAAATTTTTAATTCTTAATTTCATTTGATTGCTCCAAATGTTCTCTATTAGCTGCAAAATTTTAAAAAATTTGGTCATGTTTAAACAAATTTTATAACCAAAAGTACAAAAAGACCAGATTTTCAAACAATCATAACATTTCTTAGAAAAAAGAACATAAAAAACCCTGAAATAAACGGACATTACCAGAATTTTGGTGAATAAGAATCATTAAACACCATAAAATAAATGGGAATTGGGAACCGGCCACTTTGGCGCCAGCCATTTTGGCGCCAAACGCTATAACATTTTTATTTCTCATTCAAAATAAATAAGCTTGATATCATTTTAAAGCGCTTGATAGTCCCTAATAGCCTGCAAAATTTCAAAAAATTTAATTGAAACACAAAAAAGTTATGGCCAAAAAACCTCAAAAAACTGACTTTTTCTGGCCATTTTGGCGCCGCACGCTATATCTTTTGTCAAACAGAATTTATTTTTTCTAATATTTTGCAGGCTAATAAAGAACACTTAGGCCTATTTAATGGTATCAAAATTATTTTATTTGGTTGGATAAGAAAAAAGTTATAACACTTTAAAGTTCGCGGCGCCAAAATGGCCCGCGCCAAAGTGACCCCGACCCATGGGAATTAATTATAAAAATGTAAAAATAAAAGAGAAACTGAGAAAAAACTAAGAGCTAAAATTAATTCTAAGGAAGAAAAGTGTGACAAGGAGAGGAAAAATAAAAAGTGAATAAACGAAATTAAACATTGCAAAAAATAAAAGATGTATAGAAAGAATAATTTAAATTAAAAAAAAATAAAATTCTCGATAAATATATTTGACGCTTTCATTGGGTCTAAAATTCTTCAAATTTTACCGCATTTTTTAGAGATATTTTCTCAAGTGAGAATAATCCGATTAAGCATTGTGGTCATAATTTGGATTTGGGCTTTTTTTATGCTGGTTTTATTGCTTGTTAATCTTAGAATAGGAATGTACCTCGTCTCTTCCCCACTTCCTTAATATGAAAATTCTACTGCTGTCCCGATCGGCTATGAACGGGACGAAACTATGCTGATCATTTTGCACTCGCTTGATCAGCTTAAATTCGGCTTTACGCAGACATGTTCAACCTGTTCTTCAATTTCGGCTAGATTCAAAAAAACCAGAACATTTTAGCCTGGTGACCGGTAGGCGAAGCCAGGGAAATTTTAATTTTTATTTGGTGAATTCCCTACCGAAGAATGACGAACAGAAGACATTTATTGAAAATAATTTAAGAAAATAGTGAACTACCTTTAATTTCTTATTAACAAATCTCCCGGGGGCTGAAAGGAAAAGGGCGGCCCCTCTTTTTGTGTCAACCTTTCCCGGCATTCTTCTCTGATCAGTCTCGGGGTTTGTCAATCCAAATTTTTGGATTTTTTTTTTAAATTTCGGTCCTTGATTCTCGGTTTACCGTTCTTTTTTTACTGTTTTTAAGACGGTGCTAAACTACCACCATGGTAACACGTATTCCCATTTATTTTATGATGTTAATAATTCTTATTCACCAAAATTCTGGTAATAGTCAGTTTATTTCAGGGTTTCTTTATGTTCTTTTTTCTAAGAAATGTTATGATTTGGGGGTAGTGTCTTATTTTCATCTAAAAGAGGAAATTTCTGAATTTGGCTAATTTCTAACAAAATCCATTAAAAATTTTAAAAATTTTCCACGCACATTCACCCGAGTTTTTTGGAAAACTGTGCCGCAAATAATGTTAAAAATCTGATTTAATGGATCCAGAATGTCTGATATTTATGGTTTGTTTATCTCCTCCCCAAAATTGTTAAAAGCGATAATGGGAGAAAAATATAATAATTAAATAACATTTTTGATGAATAATTTTTAAAATAACTGATTTGAAGCAATTTCGCAAAATGTTCTTATTTTTTACCCTAAAAAACAAAACTCATAGCAATTTTTCTACGCTTAATTATATAATTTATTTTAAAAAATATTAAATTATGGATTATTTAAATCGCACTTTTTAGCGCATTGGGACATTTGAGGATAATTTTGGGAAAAATAAAAGCTATTCTTGAAAAATGAAAAAAATTAAATTGCGGCACCTTGTTATTGAGTTTTGTCCAAAAATGCCACTTTTACGATTTTAGCTTATAAATAATCACTTTTCTGATTTATTACCTCTAAATTATTATTTAGTTGAACCATTTACAGTCTTTTCTAGTAGCGTACTTTTTAGAAATTCGTCATTCGTTTCAAAAACATTCGCATGAACTGTTCGATGGAAATTGGCAATGCATGTGCGGCTGGCACCAAGCTGATCATGTTGGCAATGTCGGGCAGAACCTCATTTGAGAGGCGAACGGGCGCAAGAGAGACATGGATGAAAGAAGCGGTAGGGAACAATTTAATTGAATTTATTAATTATTTCTGTTTAATCAAATTGAATTTTAATGAATTCAATTAATGAGAAATGTCGAATAATTAATAGTGAGAAAAAAATAATTGAAATATTCACTTAAAAACTAAATAAGAGGATAATTGAAGAATATAACGAAAAAGGACGAGCTGCACTCATTTGAATTTAAAATTTGAACAAAAGGACATTAATTGTTTTTTATTGATTGGATAAATATAATTTTGGATTTAATTAGGCACCCGGAGAAATTCTCCGTTTTTTCGTTGCCGACCCATCGGCAGGAGAAGCGGCAGATGTGAAACACAAATTAGAAGAGGAGCAGAAAAAGCATGGTGACATTGTGTTTTTGCACGGCTTTGTGGATAAGTACAAGCATTTACATCTCAAAGTGATTTTATTAAAAAACAAAAATTAATTTTAATTAATTCAAAATATATTATACTTTCTAATTACAATTAATTGCTTTCAATTGATAGAAACGGAGAAAAAAAGCCTTTGTTTTGGCAATTCTTTGGCGCAATTCAATAGGTCGGATTTACATAAGCCTATAAACATTTTTGCAGTGGTTCGGTGCCCTGACTTGGCAACAACGGCACTGTGCCGGTGTCGAATGGGTGGCCAAGGTGGACGACGACACGGTGGTCCATCTGCGCCGGATGGACTATTGGATAAACAAAAAATTTCGCCAAATTGCCGATGACCATCCGCTGATTTTTTTCGGGCATATGGGCGGCAGTCGAAAGCCATTTCGGAACAGGGACAGCAAATGGTCAGTTGGGCTTAGAGTTTGTGGAGGTGGGGGCATTTCTTTGTTTTTTCCTTTATTTTTTTGGAAATTATGGGCTCGGACTCTTTGCGGCCTCGCATCCTTCTCCTGGCATTTTCTTATGGCACAATATTTCTTAGCCTTTTATTCGTTTTTTGTTCTTGTTTCTTGTCATTTTCTTGGCAAAATATTTTTTCAAACACTTTCTTTGTCGTTTTTCGACAAAATTTCACACTTGTGTAGGTTTCTAAGACTTGAGAGGCGCATTGTGTA
Organism: Heterodera glycines; assembly: GCA_004148225.2. Lineage (NCBI taxonomy): Eukaryota > Metazoa > Nematoda > Chromadorea > Rhabditida > Heteroderidae > Heterodera > Heterodera glycines. The sequence goes on along the minus strand of CP049710.1, from coordinate 4,967,621 downwards.
CATCTCAAAACAATGAAATATAACAAAAACAGACAAAATAGGTAGGCTTTTTGTGTAGCTGCACCGTAACATTCTCCGTCGAGTAAAAATTTGTGAATTTACGCCACAGTATGGCACCTTTAATCCGCCCCTTTTTCATTACTTTTGGTAACTTTTGCATTTTTTAAAAAGTTTGACCATCTTAAATATAGTACTTGCATAATCCGATACGATATTTGTCAATCGTTACACGAAAAGACATTTGCATAGACTTGACAAAGAACTGATCATGCAAATCTGATCACTCCCAAAAACTGGTCAGGACAATAAATTATTCCAATCAATTTGGCCGGGTAACAGATGAGAATGCTATCAATTCAGATTAACAATTTATAAAAAAAAATTTCTAATTTTCATCCAATTTTTAGTTTTTTTTTTCACCCATCCTCGCAATTTCCGACATCCTGAACCATCAGACGAAATTCAATTCTGTAATATTCATTGTTGGCATGGCATTGTGCCAATAGACTAAATTGCACTTGTTTGAATCCGCCGCCACCATCAGTCAAATGAACACTTTAAATAAAAAAAAATTTACGCTTCATCAGTTGTTGACAATTGACAAATGATGCACATTAAAACAACGTTTAAAAAAGAAATGACTTTGACAATTAAAAAAGTCATTTTTAGTCTAAAATCACCGAATAACCTAAACAGAATTAAATTTAATATAATTTTTATGTATATTTATAATAATATTTATGGTTAATTTATTTCTTTATTTTACATTTGAAAGTGTTTTTCCGTGTGGTATCAAAATTGTTTTGGAATTTTTTTATGCATTCTGTCGAACATCCGTGAAAAAGGATGAGAGGGACTGGAAAACGGATAAGGATGAATCAGCATTTTGATAAATAACCAAAAAAATATATATAATAACATTTCCGAATCCAACAGCAGGCATCGCAATGTGGAATTTGGCCCTTTTTCATGATTAATCCTGTTAAATCCAATTTTTCATAAATATATGTGTTTCGTTGAGGATATAGCAAAACTCCAATACGGTATCTCCAGTGAAAATATGCCAATCAAAGTTATCATATTTTTTTGGTGAAATTAGTCAATGTCAATTAATTGTTTTGGTCCAGACAATTGCGGGTCATCACTGTTCAGCAACATTTGACGTTGCTCAGCCATTCTTCGGCATTCCCCGCGAATGATCGGGAATGTTCGATGCGAAAAGAACCAATGAATTTGGCTGATCATCGCGGATGCTTAGCGCTTGTATGTGGCAAAAATGAGGGGTCTGTCATTAAAAAGAAAAGATAAATTTAATTAAACAAAATCATAAATCTGTCCAACCAACCCTCAATTTGTTGCCGATATTCCATGTTGTAAAGCAGAGTATTATCTAGCAAACTTTGGTGTTGGCGATGACAAGTCAGATTTGGTGCAATTCGTGTGTAAAGACATTCTTTCGTCTGTCCAATTGGCACAATACAGTCAGGCTCGGCGGCACAGAGCAATGCCATGGAATAGGATTTATAATTTTTATTTCAAAATAGAAATGGGACCCAGAAATCGACACTTCCAACCCCGACCAACTTGGGGCCTGGTTTAGAACACTCCACCCTATGAAAGTGATGCGACATTTGCGTCGCTGACACTTGCGGCGCAGAGATTTGCGGCGCCCAGCCAAAGCGACACTTGCGGCGCAGACACTTGCGGCGACGACACTTGCAGCGCAGAGATTAAATATTTTTCAGCGGGCTTTAAGATTTGTTTTGAATTTTGCCGATTTCATAAATTTATAAGGCTGGGCAGCAACTGAATTTGTAAGGAGAAGTTAGCTGAACCCGGAAAGCGGCGGTAAGAGGCGGATTTGCCTCAGAAAAACAATGGACGAGTTGCCAAAGGACAGGATTTCCACCCCTGGCTTAACATTTTGCCTATTTCTTTATTAAAACGGAGGAACGCATAAAATAAAATTAAAAAAATTTTCGTTCGGGGTCATTAATTCTGCGCCTTAAATGTCATTTTGACTGGGCGCCGCAAATGTATCGCCGCAAGTGTCATCGCCGCAAGTTTCTGCGCCTCAAATGTCACGCCGCAATGTCGGCGCCGCAAGTGTCGCTTTGACTGGGCGCCGCAAATGTCTGCGCCGCAAGTGTCATCGCCGCAAGTTTCTGCGCCTCAAATGTCACGCCGCAATGTCGGCGAGTAGTTACCCACGACCTTTTCACCGGATTACGGTAGCCCCCCATAGGTGTGGGAGGGGTGCATGGCCAACTGAGCGCCAGCCATTTGAGCGCCGCCAAGTGAGCGCAGGCCATCTGAGCGCCAGACTTTTCAGTACTGAAGCCAAAACCTATTGCGCGACTTTTTTCTTACTGCGCGACTTTTTTTACTGCGCGACTTTATTTAAATTAATTTTAAATTAAATTTTAAACGTCTTAAAGGTCAAAGACGTTGAATTTAAATTCATTTAAAATTCTCCAAAAATTCCCCGCACCAAGCGGATCCGAACCCCAGGGGGGCGGCCAGACTGACGCACTAACCACTCGGCCACATTGGCAATTGAGGATAAACATTAATTTGCTCTCATAAAGGGAAAAATTGACGTCACCAGCGGGGGCAGGGGGGCGAGAGCGAGCAGCGAGAGAGGGGAGGGGGGTCAAATAAACAAATCAATTATTGAATTCACAATTTTCTCTTTTAAAAGCAAAAAGAAATGGGGGACCGTATAATAAAATATAATTTAGAAATTAAAATAATTAAAAGGTTAATTAATTAATTATTTTCCTAAAATAAATTTTTTATTACTTCTAAAATAATATAAATATTTTTCAGTGAATTAACAAATACATTTAAGTTTAGTTATTGATTTGTCTGTTAATTTTTTATCTCCTCAAAAATAATTACAGCACCCTTTCAGGTGTTGGGCGTTTGTTTATTTGACCAATAATTTTTAATTTCACATCTTTACGTTGCCCCTCCCTCACACCTGCTCATTTGTGTAATTTGACACCGCTTCTTTTATCTTTTCGTTAAAAATTAAAAAGATGTCTGGAATTTGTCTTGCGCCACACCGCTGTGCCATTCATTTATGTAATTTGACACCAGTCTGATAATAATTTCGCCAAAATTTATTTATTATTTGTCCATTTATTACGAATTATTTTGCATCTATCACTCAAATTTTGTTAAAAAATTTTTTATTGTCCCAATTTTTACCATTTTGTGTTTTTTCAACAAAATAAATATTTGTCAAATTTAAAGAATTAATTTTTAAAATTTTAGACACAAAAACAAATCATGAGCCAAAACCGTGACGAAAACTCGCAGCCACCTGTACTCGATGGACCGTACCCGCTGGCACAAGAGCGCAATGAGTTTGTGGAAGATGAAGCACCGGTGCTGCTTGAGATGTTGGATCGTCTGTCACAAGGAGTGGGTTTTGTTTTGAATTATTTAAAATTTTTAATTTTTCCATTTTGGCTTATGCTAATTGTTGATTTTGTTTAGGGAATTTGCCAAGCCATGGGCCTGTTTTCGTTTGCACTTGCCGACTGTTTGGCCACATTTCATACATTTGCCATACTGTTCGACTGTGAGACACCTGTGCCATTTGACGAGCAGCACAAGCGATACGTGTTCGAACACAGGGACAAACCGCGGCTAATCTACGTTTCGGAAGATGGTAGCGCTATACAGGTTGACGGTGTGGTGAAGCAAGGGGAATTTGTGATGAGCATCGAGACGATGTATCTCGATAAGCGAAACGGAGTTGATCACTTTTGCACATTCCTGCGCACTTTTGGCATTTGTTTCTTGATGTGCCATTGAATGTGTTTATTTGTT
>CP049710.1:4862806-4962482 GCA_004148225.2 Heterodera glycines | reverse complement strand
TTTTTTCCTTAGTGATATCATTTCAATTTTTCAAAAGACCAAAAAATAAATTACACTTAAAAACACCGACTAAAAATGTTGAAATAAAATGTTCATTTTTTTAACAACTAAAATAAAATCAGTGCTTAAACTCCGTGGTTTTATTTAAAAAATATTAGCACCAATTTTTGATTTTGGCACCCTTTTCAAACTTTTTATGAAATTCAAAAAATTGACTAATTGTAAGGTTGAAACAAAGTCTTGGTAATTTTTTTTAAATATAAATAAAGATTTAAAAATTATATTATTTGTTTACTTGCATGACGTGGTCCACCACCCATTCCTGTTCCTGCTTGAACACATTGATTTGCTGCAACCAAATGTTGAGCTTAGTGAGGAGAAAAGAAAATTTACAATTTTTTAAGAAATATTCAAAACAAAAAACAAAAACAGCACCGTTTTGATCCCTTCTTTGCTGCAGGTGTGGTTCACTTCCAGCAACACGCGGTAATTGTAGCTAAAAACAGCAAATAAGGCAATTAATCAAACACTCATCATTTACATAATAATTACTTTTTAAATATAATTTAAATTAAATTTTGAATAATTTTATTTATTTTTTTACTTGAGCTGTTGCATGTCATATACGGGGGCCGGTGTGGTTGCGTTCTCTTTTGGCTCGGGTTCGGTGGTTTTCCGCTCAGCACAGAGGCTAAAAAAGACGAATTTTTGCCAAATTAAAAATTTTTTTTGTTCAGCAGTTTTTTCTGTTTTCCAATTGAAATTTTTTATGTTATTTATGTGACAAAAATGAATTTTTACAATAATAGTGCGTGTTTTACTGCACATAATTACCGTACCGTTCCATCAGCGTAATACCGAAGCAAAGCTGCCAGGCTTCACCCCCGACAGTGCATTGCTAAAAAACAAAGAAAACAAATATTTATTTATTTATTTGTTTATTTTTTTACGTCGGCCGTTTAACTTATGCTTCACACGTATCGTTCAACAGTCCCTGAAAAAATCATAAAAATTGATAAATAAATGTTTTGTTTTTGAGTACCTCTGGCATGTATTGGCGAAGTGACAGCGATGCAGTCATTTTTTGGTTTGCGCAAACGACGCAACCCTCAAAAAGCAGCAACACCATGTCTGAGAAGGAAATGTTTTAAATTAGATTAAAAATTTGTTTAAAATTTTATTCGATTCAATTTGGGTGCCAAAGTCAGTCTTTAAAATTGTTATCAAGCCCGTAGCCAGAAAAATTTTGGGGGGGGGGGAACCTGAAGACCTTTTTTGCTCTTCGGGCAAAAAAAATTTTTCCATTAAAAATTCAGCACCCGAGAGCAAAAAAAATAGGGACTTGTAGCCGTTTTTGCGTCAAAAACTGTCAAATTTTGGCAATTTTGTGGCTAAAATTCCAAAAAACTAAAGTAAATTGGGGGTCCGGCGGTGCCGATAGGCGCCGCCGGGAAAATTTTAGACAATTTGAGTGCACTTTGTTACAAAAACGCCTATAAAATTCAAAAATGTCCTAAGCATTTTTGGAAAATTAATAATTTCAACAATTGAAAACAGAATTTAATAAATTAATTTTTAGCTTCTCTTCCAATGCTTGCAAATTTATGATGTTCAATGGCTTTTTCAATGCCAACAATTCACCGTGCATGAAGCCGTAATCGTCGAACTCGGTCATGTTCTTGAAGTTTTCCTCCGGCCCTTCTGTTTTGTTGAGACCGTACATTTTGGCAGCTGCTTCAGTATAGCCAGCATCCCCGTAGAATGCAATCTGAAAAAAAGAAAATCAAATGAAAAAAATTAGAGTAGAGCGGGACCGGGACCGGGCCGGGAATTCCCGGTCATCCGAGGTCCCGGTCCCGGATTTTGAAAAGCTCAGGTCCCGGTCCCGGTCCCGGTAGGGCAACCGGGAACCGGGAAAAACAAGCACTGGTAAGAATGGGGGTCTGAGTGAAAAATTAGTGAAGAAAATTGGAGTTAAAGGAAAAAATTTAGAAATAATAATTAAATACATTTATTCATAAAGTTGCAAGACCAACTGTGCAAATGGCCTAGTGGCTAGTCTCCTTCACTTTCGCTTCTTCTTTCCCCTGGTTCGATCCCTCTACAGAAATGAAAATATTTTGAAATTTCTTTTTATATATACTCATGGCTTTCCTATCGACAAAATATGATTCTTAATTTTTTTTAATTGTATTTTATCATTTTTAAAGAAAATCCGTACAAATTGAGCCTAGTAATCCAAAACCAGCCTTTTTTGTTGAAAATCTGTTAACAAATTGCACCAAATTTTCAAAATTTCCCCCGGCGGCGCCTATCGGCACCGCCGGTCCCCCTTTCTTCCGCTAAGTTTTTGGAAAAAGCGCGCCGAAAAAATTTATGTGAAACGTAAATCTGAATTTCTAATAATATTCGATCACTTAGTCCAAAAATGATTAATTGTTTGAAAGAAATGAAGAAAATTTGATTTGAAAATTTTCATTAATTTATTAGCTTTAACTTTTGGGTTTTATTAAATAAAAAACTAAATAAAAATTTAATTATTTAATATTTTCACTTGAAATAAATTAAAATTTGATTTTTTTTTTAATTTTTAAATTTTTTGAATTTTTTTGATTTTTAAAAAATTCCCGTTGGTCCCGGTTCCCGGTCCCGAAGAAAAATCGAGGTCCCGGTCCCGGTCCCGGCTTCTCAGGTCCCGGCAAGTCCCGGTCCCGGTTTTGCCCAAAATTCCCGGTCCCGCTCTACTCTAAAAAAAATGCACAAAAAAGAAGCAAATTCACTTTCATGCAGGTGGACCATCCACTGAAAAAGGGGGCACAATTTAAATGTAAATAATAAATAAATATTTAAGAACAATAAATTTTATGGTTTTTCCCATCAAAATGTTCGTCACTATCGCGTCGGAATTAAACCATGTCCGCCTTATATATAAAATTGATTTTTTTTAAATAGAATTTTGATATGCAAAGGACATAAGGAAGAGATAAAGCAACGACCCTTAAAAGAAATTGAACCCCGGCAAATTTCGTTTTTCGTTGCATTTGCCGCTTTTTCAATGCAAAATGCCAATAGTTTGCGCGGCATTGTGCTTGTGATTGGCATCATCATAATATTTCTGATCACCTTTTTTGTTTTTCAAAATCATCTTTTTTTTTACGCGGCGCTCTTTTTCTAAAGACTTAGGAGAAAGGGGCCCGGCGGTGCCAATAGGCGCCGCCGAAAAAATTTTTGAAAATTTGGATGGTTCTGTTAACAGATTTTGTCCAAAAAATGATAAATTTTTTCGGTTTTGAGCCAAATTTTTTTAAGAAAAAATTGGTTTTTTGAGGGCCGGCGATGCCGATAGGCAGCGCCGTGGCGAATTTTGAAATTTAAGGTCTATTTCTAATAGTTTTTCACCAAAAATTTATTAATTTCCGTGAAATTTTTATTTTATTTTTTATATTTTGTAAAAATATTTTGAAAAATATTAACTTTTTATGATTTAGTCAAGGAAAATTAAATTTTTTAATTTCAACGAAAGGAAGATTGGATTTAATTTGTCAATAAATTATGCCAATGATGACCAATTTTTATGGGATTTTTGTTTAAAAAACCATATTACCTAATCACAAAAAAAATAAATTAAAATATAACGTCAACCGGTTTCGAACTATGACAGAAAGTATTTAAGTGTGATGCACTTACCCACTACACTTCCCCGGATTAGTCGTCCCCGCTCTTTCCCCGGTTTGACCGGGGCTCCCCCCCCCCCCGACTGCAATCAAATCGATACCAGAGAAAAAAGTTTTCACATTGTTTGCCACAAGTATGAATTTATTTCTATTCCTATCAAAAATTCTAAAACTCAAAAATTCCAAAAAAAAAAACCACAAGTACTCATTTGAAAATTTAGCCATTTTCAGACCTAAAAGGGAATAAAATGAGGCTAAAGCATATGCTAATCCTAACCAATAAATTTTATCATCTGCTCAAAATCTTAATTAATTAAGCTTCAACATTGGAACAAATCTGCGCAAATTTTCCATTGTTTTTGGTGACTTTCACAATCGTACAAATAATTTGATTTTACTCAGCAGCACGTCGAACAGTTCAGCACTTACACACAATTGAAGCACACAGAATAAAGCCTTATTATTTTATGTCAGGCAATTCCAAATTAAAGTCCGAGGACAAAAAAGAAAACAAAAACGAAATCACAAACATTAAAACAAAATGCCAAAAATATCATAAAATCAAAAATAAAATGAGGTCATTATTAATTACGACATCCTCGCCCTCCGACAAGCGATGTCCTCAGCGCTGGAACTGTCGGCGGCTCGGGCCTTGCTGATTCGGCATCCGAAAAGGCTGGGGCTGGTGTCGGTCGACGGGATTCGCATACGGGTGATGAGTCGGCGTACGATTCGAACGATGAAAAGCATGGCCGGTGTGACGAAATGGCGATCGAATGGGGCGGTGACTGGGTTGTCGGTCTGATTCTCCCGTTCTCACGTTTTTCCCTTCCGTTTTCCCTCTTCCCTTCTCTTCGCTCTCCGCCCTTTTCTTCTCGATCCCCAATTCTCGATCACCCGGGAAATCGTTGACTTGTGTCATCAACCATGCCTTGAGCATGTACAGTCCCTTCTCCTTCATCGTTCCTTCGGCAGAAACATGTTCGGTGTTGTAGCCGTTCCCATAGCGCCAAATTTCGAGAAGCGATCGGCCTGACGGTGTTGTCGACACATAGCGAATGTTTCCCCTGATCAGCGCGAAATGGTCCTTCATTCGGTCGATCAGCATGTCGTGTTCAATTTGTTGATCGCGGATGAACGGCGGAGGCAGCCAAAAAAACTGAACATGTTGGAATTGGGCGCACAATTGGATGAGTCTTCCAATCTTCTCCATGACGTTGTCGGCCGTTTCGTTTCTGATCAGAGCGTCACGCCCGATTATAATCACGCCCACTTTGACTTTGGACGACAGGGCCACTGCGTCAAATGCCCGAATTACATCTCCAACACTTCCTTGGGTGGCGCCAATAAACTGAGAAGTCGGCCACAAGTCCTCCAATTGCTTTGCGCTTGAGTCTCCAATAATTATGCGTGGCGACGTAACGAATTGGTGTTTGCGCAGCACCGACGTGGCCTTCACTTTCTCCAGCACAAATCCGGCTTTTCCGAGCAGTTCGGTCCACGGTTTTCCTTCTCCTTCTGGGAGGTCTTCAATTGAGCGCGGAATCGGCACATTGATGGCGCCAAATCCACATTTTGCCAATTTCGTCCGTGTAACTGCACAGCATTCGGTCCATTTCTCGAGGATGGCCTCCAAATCTTCTTCCACCGGAATTCGGCCACTTTTGATTTGGTCTTCGCGGCTTCCGATGAAAGTGATCAGTTCAAACCCGACTGGTGCTCCAATCACTGATTGTGCCAACTTTCTGCCGGCTGCAGATGAAGAAATGGCGTTGGTTTTTAACAGAAAAGTGGCCAACAAAGCCTTCAACGGAGTTCCGACGACCTTAAGCCCAAATTTTGCATTTTGTGGCTTCAGTCTGCTTTCGGCCACCTTGAGTCCGAATCCGGCCCTCTCCAAAACTGGGTCCAAATCAGCGGTTGTCAATTGGACACAATTTCGATGCTCCGGTCCGAGTCCGCCGCACTGCATATCCCAGGTCAAGGCAAAGTCGATGTTGTCCGTCTCCATTACCTCCTCGGTCCCTTGAAAAACAATTGTCCTCAATTGTGCCACAATTCCGTCGAATTTTCCCAAAAAATCCTTAATTTCCGTTCCCATCAAATTTTTTCCGTTTACTTTCGGACTTTTTTGAGAATCCATTCTATCTCCCTGGAAAGAAGTATTTTTGCTGATATTTTGAGGATGGTCCTTGCCTTTAAGCAGGTTATAATCCGTCTCATTTTCAAGTTTTTCGTTGTAAATCAGACAGACAATGCACAGAAGCGCATTAAGCTGATTTTTATACGGGTTTTTGCCTTTCGGAAGCGTGCTTATGTCCGGGACTCCGTCCGGCACTCTAACCATCCTCTCAATGGGTACTTTCAACGGTTTTGAATTCAGTTTATCGATTGGGACAACAGACGCTGCTGAAGCAGAAATTTCCAAGATTTTGAAAGGACCAAAATGATTCCACATTATTTTATGATGCGGCGAACGCTTATTTGTGCCGGGAAAGATAACCATTACTCTTTGTCCAATTTCAAATTTGTTGGCAGTTACTTTTGCTTGTTTATCGTAGTTATTTTTCATCTTCTGCCGTTCTTTTTCTGAGTGTTCTCTCGCCTTAACGACCAAATGGGCGATGTTTTCTCGGAACAATTGTATGTATTCGTCCACATCAACTGTGTACTGTGGATTTACAGGGAAACTGACATCGGACGGGAAGTTGGCCGGTTTTCCAAACATCAAATGGTGTGGCGAAATCTTTGTCATTTCTGATGGGGTCGTATTATATGAAAATACAACGAACGGAAGGCGATCATCCCACGTCCAATTTGAAGCTGTTGAGCGTTTTAACATGCTCAAAATCGTCTGGTTGACCCTTTCGGTCACTCCGTTCGCCTGAGGATCATAGCCTGACGTAAGGCTCTTCTCCATTTTCAAAACTTTGGCAATTTCGTTTAGAGTTTCGTTAAGAAACTCTTTTCCTCTGTCGCTGTGTAATTTTTTCGGCACTCCCAAAATTAAGATAAAGTTCTTAACGAACTCTTTGGCGATGGTGTCAGCACTTTTATTTGGAATGGCGGTTGCCACCAAATATTTTGAGAAGTGGTCTACAGCAACCAAAATATATTTGTTGCACGAGTGCGCGGGACCAATCGATAAAATGTCGAGGCAGACCAATTCGAGCGGTTCTGCCGTAGCTACAATTTTCAGAGGAGGCTCATTTGACCTCGGGTTTCTTGTATGCGCACAAATTCGGCATTGAAATGCAGATTTAACACAGTCGAAATACATATTCGGCCAAAAATACTTCTCTGCCAACTGAAGAAAGATTTTCTTTCCGCTCATATGTCCAGAACAAACACCCGAATGTCGTTCTCTTATCAACTTTTGTCGAAAAGAAGACGGGACGAAAAGGCGAAGTTCAGCGTCTTTTCCACATTTATAAAGAAGTTCATTTATAATTGTGAAATTGTGAAGTGAAGATGCCAGTTTTTGCCGACTTTTCGGTTCTATTGGGAGTACTTTTGTTGTCAGGAAATCATATAGAAATCCGAGCTCGCTCTCTTTCGTTTTCTTCACCCATTCCTGGTGCGATAAGATTTCTTGAGGTCTTTGACCATTTTCAGATCGGCGAACCTGTCCGATGATGACTTTTTCGGCTTCACTTGGCGAATCCAAACATTTTAAAGCGAGAGAGCGTGAGAGTACATCTGCGATCACATTTTTCTTTCCGGCATGGTATTCAACTTCCAAAATGAATTTCGCATTCATTTCCATCAGCCATTTGTCCACACGGCTGTTTCCCGTTTCCTTTTTACTTTTGAACATTGGTATCAATGCTCGATGGTCCGTAAAAATTTTTGTGGGCATCATGGTGATAAATTGGCTGAATTTCTTGGTACCGAATCGCACAGCCAAAGCCTCCAATTCTGTTGGGCAGTATCTGCTTTCATAGTTTTTACATTGTCGTGATGCAAAGTAAATAGGCCGAATGTTGCCTTTTTCGTCGGGTTGACAAAGTATTGCGGCAATACCAATTTTACTTGCGTCGGTTAAGAGAATAAATTTTCTCGTTGTGTCATTTTTCGCTGCTTCGAAGTTTGGAAAATGAAGCATAACATCACTGACGATTTTGCTTTTTAACGTATTAATCGCTTTTTTTTCTAAGTCGCCGATCTTGAAATTTATGTCTTTTTTTAAAAGTGAATAAAGTGGAGCAGCAATTCCGCCAAACCCGTAGATGAATTTGCGGTAATATGCGAGAAAACCGAGAAGAGATTGAAGTTGTTTTTTGGTGGACGGAATGGGCAGATCCAGGACAGGTTTTACTTTTGCCATGTCCATTTTCAATCCTTCACGGGAGAGAATATGGCCCAGAAACGGAAGTTCGTTTGAAGCAAAATGGCATTTGCTTACTTTCAATTTCAGTCCGGCATTTTCTATCCGTTTAAAAACTTCTTTCAGATGTTCGATGTGTTTGTCCCATGATTCAGATGCGATTAAGACGTCGTCTATGTAGATAAAGACGAATTTGTTAAGACATTCCGCAAAAAGTCGGGTCATAAACCGCTGAAATGTTGCCACTGCGTTGCAAAGGCCGAAAGGGAGAACCAAAAATTCGTGAAGACCAAACTCTGTCGAAAAAGCCGTCTTCTCAATCGAATTTGATGGCAAATCCGTTCAATGGACTCTGAGAATTGTCTCAGAGACTGAACGGATTCAGCTGGTTTGGCAAGGTGGAGCAACTCCGCTTGGAGGGACTCCACCATTGTCTTTTCATCCCCAAACCGCTTTTTCAGAATCTCAACTACCCTTGGGTAGTTTTCATCTGAAGGTGGGTATAAGTCAATTGCTCTCCTAGCAACTGACTTCTCTGGGAGACATCCCAGCAAATAAATGTGCTTCTTGAAGTCTTCAATTTGAAGACTTTCAACGGAAGTCTCAAAGAGCTTCCAAAACAAAGGCCATTCTCGGGGTTCCCCCGAGAATTTGGGCAATGTTATCGGCGGAAGCGTCACATCATGACGCTGATGCACCACTGGTGCCTGCTGCACAACTTGTGCTGGCTGATTTGGCTGGGGAATTGCATCCCCCAGCTCCGAGAGGCCTAAAGCCCCTTCAATGGTGTCGACAAGCCCTCGGGCTTGGTCGACCCAATGCATGAAGGCCTTGCCTTCTGGTTTGAAGTCTCTGTAATTTTGCTCTTCATCTTGAAGAGCTTGTCCCTTCACTCTCAGGAAAATGGCTTCCCATTTTCCGTTGTATTTCTCCAAAAGAGAAATTGTTTTGCAGAGATTTTGTCTCTCCGCGATTAGATCTGCACGGACACTTTGGTCCGCCAGCTCTTTGCCCAAGTTTTCTTGGGCTGTCTCAATGTACATCTTGAGACGCACCACCATTGGTGCAATGGAGATGCGCAAGAGCTCACTCATTGCTCTTACGCTTAATGAAAACACAATAAACCCCTTTGGGTTGTGTGTTTGATCCAAGCGCTAAGGCCGCGCTTTGGATTGGTTTGGTTGGAGGGTAGGCTTACGACTGGAAGCCGACCCCTACGGGGCTCCAATTTTGTGGGCAAAAGGCCACAAAAATTTGCACTTCCCGGCAGAAGGGGAAGCAGACTCTCCCGGCAGAAGGGGGGAGTCTTTTAAGCAAAGCGAATTTCTGTCCAAAAGACAGAAATTCACTGAATGTCCAAAGGGACAAATTAAAGGAGGAAATTCCTCTCCTTTAAACGAAGGGACAATTTGGAAGGAGAAATCCTTCTCCTTTCCTTTGATAAGCCTTTTGTGACCCAACGGGGGTCAACGGCTTAATGGTCTGTATTAAAGGGCTCCTGGGTGTCCCTTTTACAGAAAATGATAAGACTAAGACTCTTTCTTAATCTTTATTCAATTCAATTGCACAATTACAATTTAATGCAAATGCTTGGACAGAAAACTGTCCCGACTTAATGCTGATCAAGCAGAAGTGCTTGTAGAAATCTCACAAGATGAAGTGAATCAAGAAGTGAGAAGTAAGAAGCAAGAAGCAAGAAGTGAGGAAAATGGAGAATGGGCCGGGCTTTTATACCCTCACAAATCAATGGGGGCGGGGCCAGGCACGTGAAAAATGTGCACAAACAAATGGAAAAAAATCCATAAAAATATGAGGAAGAGAGAAGATGACTCATAATTAACGAGCGAGCGAATGCAAAATTGATCGATGAAAAGGATTAAAAAATAAATGAAAATTTCCAAGAAATTTGTGTCGCTTTTGGCGACACAGTGTCGCATATTCATTTGTCACATATTCCGCTTCACGAAGTTTCGCCTAACCTTACAAATTAGTCTCGACTTAAGAAATGTTTCAGTCATTGGTTTTGGTTTCAAGTTATTGTCTCGGTCTGGCTTCTCATGATCTTTGATCAAAGAATGGAATTTTTGATAAACCATAGCCCAGTTCGGCGGCTTTTTTACTTGTTAATTTAAAATAATATTTCCTAAATAAGAAATTTTCCCACCTCAAAATTCTAAAAATTAAGGGTTTTTTGATTTTTTACATTTTTGTCTCTGACAGAAAATGTTCTTTTCGCACGAAAATTGCTGCCTGAAATGCCAATATTCTGCTGCAAAATGCCCTGATAGCAAATCCAAAGCCTAAAATTTGTTAAATTTTTTAAATTTCTCAAATTTTTTTATCCACCCGTCGTCACAATGTCCGTCTTTTGGTGGGAGATTAAATGTGAGTCCAACTGGCTTATTATTATTATTGCATTGTTCATTATTATTGTCAGCAGATGTCCGGTATTGGATTGGCTTTTCCCCGCTTCTGCCATCCGTCGAATGAAACCTTCAAAAAAAAAAATTAAATTAAAACAATAATTTAAATTAAATTAAATTAAATTATTATTTTTACATTTCAGGCGATGATTGTCCATTTGCGAAGCTGTGCAAATAGAAGAGAGCAGAAGCAATTAACACATAGAAAAGATGCATTTTGCTCTCTTAATATAATTTAAAATTTTTAAATTTTCAATTTAAAAAATCATTGCACAATTTTCACTAATTTAGTCATTTTTAGGGATATAATAATAAAAAAATAAATCATCGATTTGCACAGATTTGCTACAATGAAAAAATTCCTTTTTTATGTGTGAATTGTGATGAAAATGAATGACCATTCATATTTTGTGAATGATTGATTATTCATTGGGAAAATCAAATTAATATAATAATACGGAATAAAAGAATGATTTTTTATGATTATTTGCCATACTATTTTTTGGGAAATGGTAATAAATAGAGCTGGTAACTTTAGTGACGACGACTTCATGAAGTTTTGAAAAAGCTGATTTCCTAACACACAAATACCTTACAGTACGGATACTCGTCTACAAAATTACATGCATTCTGACTTTTTTTTTTACAAAAATCCGCATTTTTAAATGGAAGAAAAAATTAAATAAAAATAAAAATGGAAAAAAGGAAGACGCAAATTGTAATTAATTCATTGAAAAGTCAAATTTAAGAAAAAAAGAAATAGCACAAAATGAAAAAGGACAAAAGTAAAAAAACAAATTCTCACTGGGCAACCAAAAGAACGAAAAAATATAATAAAAGAAAAAAGGATATTAACAAAATAATAAAGTTTCGATGGTTGGGCATTTCGGATAATCACCGTGGGACAGATTTTGAAAAACCGAGGCAAAACAAAACGTCGCCACCCGAAATAACACAGGACAAATTTTTGGGCCATAACTTCAATATTTCTCAACCAAATTAAAAATATTCCGCGATTTGTCCATATTCGTATTTGTCCTATTTTGTATTTTATTATTTTGGCACAAATAATTGAAGCTGGCCAATTCCGTTTAGTCAGCTTAGTTTTTTTTATCATTTTGAAAAAGCCGCGCCGCAAAAAATGGTAGTCGATTTAGTTTTGATTTTTGTAAAAAAATTTTTTTTTTGGGGCTGGGGTCAAAATTTTAGTTTTAGCCTTGTTTGTGCTTATTTTGAAAATAAAAAAGCCGTGAGCAAATATTATTTCAAAAGTGACTTTTTCTTAAACGAACATTTCGGTCAAAATTTAAAATTGTAAAAAATTCAAAGTTTTAAATAATTTTTTTTGTTAATCGATGATATGTTTCTTTGAACTTTTCCATAAAAAAACTCACAATTTTGTCGGGTTTAGAAATTAAAAAATATATCGTAGCAATAATAATTATAATTTTAGATAAAGTTTAAAAATTAAAAAACATTTGGTGGATGGGGGGTGATGTGATTTGCAGTGTTGGGATGCTTTGGCAACTGATTACAGACAACAAATCTGGGGATTGAAGCAGGGCAAAAGCTGGAAAGAGACTGCAGGCTTAACCAATTGGCAATTTGCGCACTTTAATTAATTCAGTTTATAATTACTTTCCCCAACATTTCCTTTCACCCAATTTCCACCCTAATTTTTCATTTTGACCCCTCCATTTTCAGTGATTTTCCCGCCCGATCCCGACATCTCCTACTTTAAACTTTGAAATTAAGCACCAAATTTTGGGCGAGTGCAAAATTTATCTGAATTGCAACTCCTTACTTACAATTGGCCATTTCATTTTTTTTTGTCTTTAAATTTCTTTCAAAAAAATTTTCGGAAGAAAATTTTGGAAATCCATGTTTTTATTTGTAGCCCAACTTTAAGGAATTTGTTTGTCTTAAAAGCTTTTAAATTAGGCGTCTAATTGATTAATTTTTGTATGGTTCATTCTAATGAAAGACCGCATTTTAAATTAAATTTATGCAAATTCCAAATCCTATTTAATAAAGTTGAGTGTCTGTATCCGCCATGCTTTGAATTGGCGTGGCGTTTTGTTATTATTTTGCGTTAAAAAATGAATTTGAAAAAAAGAAATGTTTGGTTTTCGTTTTTACATATTTGTTTTGTCAGTTTTTGATTTTTGCAAAAGCACAGTTAAAAATTTCTTTTTTTTTTGTTTCTTATATTCATAGTTTCTATTGTTTTGTTATTAGCATATGAAAAGTTTTTGTTTCTGTTTATGTAAAAGATTAAGGAAAAGAACAGCGTAGCTTTTTGTTTTAGTTTTTCTAATTTTCGGATATGATTGTATGGTTGTTATTTTTAGTCTTCGTTTGTTTGGTTTTTTAGTTTTGTATTCTTTGCATGAAAGAAGAAGTTGATGTTGTTATTTGTCTATTTACATGCATTGTTTTCTGTTGTTGTATAATTTTTGTAATTTAGCTATTCTGCCGCTTCGGCAATATTTTTTTTTTGTGATGACTGCAGGTCAGCCATCATTCAACAGCATGCTCAGACTGAGTCTAAATGCTTCATGAAAGTTTGCTGGGATGACTTTGTTTGGGATTTTTTTTGGCTTTGCTGTTTCTATTAAGAATATTTAATTTAGAAAAGAAATCCAATAGATGAAGAAAGGACTTATTGTATGAACGTGTTGGATTACAATTGGATGTGATTTCATTGCGTAGTTTTGGAAGCCATTGACTTTTTTCTTACTCTCGAGGAATGCACTATTTCAGCTTTGGATGGTCGATCATTTGTAAGTGGGTTGGGAAGCGTTATGATCAGAATTTGTTTAATATTTTAGCGAATTAGTGTCTGTTCTGTGACTTTAGTGTGTCATGTCTTTGATAAAACATTAGTGTTTGTTGTTTGAGTTTAGTGTGACACAATTATGTGTGTCATGTTTTTGATAAACATTAGTGTTTGTTATTTGAGTTTAGTGTGACACAATTATGTGTGTCATGTCTTTGATAAAACATTAGTGTTCGTTAATTTGAGTTTAGTGTGACACAATTATGTGTGTCATGTTTTTGATAAACATTAGTGTTTGTTATTTGAGTTTAGTGTGACACAATTATGTGTGTCATGTTTTTGATAAACATTAGTGTTTGTTATTTGAGTTTAGTGTGACACAATTATGTGTGTCATGTCTTTGATAAAACATTAGTGTTCGTTAATTTGAGTTTAGTGTGACACAATTATGTGTGTCATGTTTTTGATAAACATTAGTGTTTGTTATTTGAGTTTAGTGTGACACAATTATGTGTGTCATGTTTTTTGATAAAACATTTGTGTTTGTTCTATGAATTTAGTGTGACACAATAATGTGTCTTATGTTTTTGATAAAACAATAGTGTTCGTTAATTTGAGTTTAGTGTGACACAATTATGTGTGTCATGTTTTTGATAAAACATTAGTGTTTGTTCTGTGACTTTAGTGTGACACAATAATGTGTGTCATGTTTTTGATAAACATTAGTGTTCGTTATTTGAGTTTAGTGTGACACAATTATGTGTGTCATGTTTTTGATAAAACATTAGTGTTTGTTATTTGAGTTTAGTGTGACACAATAATGTGTGTCATGTTTTTGATAAACATTAGTGTTCGTTATTTGAGTTTAGTGTGACACAATTATGTGTGTCATGTTTTTGATAAAACATTAGTGTTTGTTCTGTGACTTTAGTGTGACACAATAATGTGTGTCATGTTTTTGATAAACATTAGTGTTTGTTATTTGAGTTTAGTGTGACACAATTATGTGTGTCATGTTTTTGATAAAACATTAGTGTTTGTTCTGTGACTTTAGTGTGACACAATAATGTGTGTCATGTTTTTGATAAACATTAGTGTTTGTTATTTGAGTTTAGTGTGACACAATTATGTGTGTCATGTTTTTGATAAAACATTAGTGTTTGTTCTGTGACTTTAGTGTGACACAATAATGTGTGTCATGTTTTTGATAAACATTAGTGTTCGTTATTTGAGTTTAGTGTGACACAATTATGTGTGTCATGTTTTTGATAAAACATTAGTGTTTGTTCTGTGACTTAAGTATGAGACACTAAAGTCTGGCATGACATTGATAAAACATTAGTGTTTGTTTTGTGACTTAATGTGCTTCTCAAATTTCAGAAACCCAAACAAGCGTGAAGCAATGAAACATGCACGGTCTCATCATTGGACTTTTTAAATTATTTTTTGTTTTGTTTATTTGTTTGCAAAATGTAAAAACCTAAAGAAAACATAAACACTTAATAATTTTAATTATTCAACAGATTTTTGTTTCAATACCTTCAAAACTTTTTGTTTTATTTTAAATTAATTTTCAGGTTTATTATTATGGCTTCAATAAATGATTTAGATTATGTTCGAGATTATGATTATGTTTATGATTTAGATTTTGTTCAAGTTGAAGAATGTGTTGAGATCATAGACCAAGAAAATGAAATAGAAATTAAAAACTATGCTGTGTTTGAGGAGCACAGTTATGCTAAGAGACCAAGATTTGTGGATGAAGGTTCCAGCCATTATGCGCTTAGAACAGATGAGAAATAGAAATAATAGTCAAAGATCTGAAGAAAGTGTGTTAGAGCGACAGCTACGCTTAGAACAGATGATTTGAAAGCCTGAGAATTGAGTCTCAGAGATTGAAATGCTGGTGGGTTGAGTCCCAGAGATTGGAATGTCATTGAAAGTTGGTGGGTTGGTCCCAATGTTTAGAATGCCGCAGATTTGAGTTCCAGTGTTTGGAATGCCGGAGGTTTGAGTCCCAGAGATTGGAATGTCATTGAAAGTTGGTGGGTTGAGTCCCAGTGTTTGGAATGCGGGAGATTTGAGTCCCATTGTTTGGAATGCCGGAGAATTGAGTCTCAGAGATTGAAATGCTGGTGGATTGAGTCCCAGAGATTGGAATGCCGGAGATTTGAGTCCCACAGATTGAAATGCTGGTGGGTTGAGTCCCCGTGTTTGGAATGCCGGAGATTTGAGTCCCACAGATTGAAATGCTGGTGGGTTGAGTCCCAGTGATTTGAAAGCCTGAGAATTGAGTCTCAGAGATTGAAATGCTGGTGGGTTGAGTCCCAGAGATTGGAATGCCGGAGATTTGAGTCCCACAGATTGAAATGCTGGTGGGTTGAGTCCCGTGTTTGGAATGCCGGAGATTTGAGTCCCACAGATTGAAATGCTGGTGGGTTGAGTCCCCGTGTTTGGAATGCCGGAGATTTGAGTCCCACAGATTGAAATGCTGGTGGATTGAGTCCCAGAGATTGGAATGTCATTGAAAGTTGGTGGGTTGAGTCCCAGTGTTTGGAATGCGGGAGATTTGAGTCCCATTGTTTGGAATGCCGGAGAATTGAGCCCCAGAGATTGAATTGCTGGTGGGTTGAGTCCCAGAGATTGGAGAAAAAGCCAAGAAAATGATGCGAGGCCGCGAAGCGGCCGAGCCAGTCGATTTTATCATTCATAATTCTATAACACAATCGTACTGCCTAGCGGGGGATGCGCCGAAGGCGCTGACCCCGCTAGTAAATTAAAATACAAATTAAATTCAAAAAATTATTCCAAGACAAAGGGAGGGAGAGGGAGGGGAGGAGACTGGGACGATAGGGGTGGATTGGGTGGGGCAATGGCTAATTTTGAATTGGGTTGGTGATGATGATATAGGTTGATGGGGGCAATTGGCTAATGAAATTTGGGGCGGGACGAGGAATTGGAGGGGTACACAAATGATGATTAAAATGGGCTTGGGAGGGGTGCATTTTTTTGGGTTTTTCTCTGATCCGTCCGTTTGTTTTCTTCACCACCGCTTTTCATCCTTCCATCCATCCTTCTACTTCTTCTTCTCCTCCAACTCATCATCCTCCGACTTCGACTTCTCGTCGAACATTAGGTCGCCCTCTTCTTCCTTGGACTTCTTCTTAAAAATGAAATTTTAATGAATATCCATTTAAAAAAAAATTGTTTTTTCTTTTTACAAATTATTTGACTCCACCTTTGTTTTCGCAGTCTGTGTTTCATTTCCCGCCGGTGTCTAAATGAAAGGCATAATTAAATGACCAAATTTTTGCAATGAGCGTTAATAATAATAATTAATTATAATAATTTATATTATCATAAATTATTTGTTCACATAATAACAGACTTACCTCCGTAGCCAATTCATTTGGATCTTCCTAAAAATTATTTAATGTTTTTTTTTGTTAAAATAATAATAATAAATAATTGGATTAGCTTAATAATAAAAAAAAGTTTCGTCGTACAATTTAAAATTAAATTAACATTTTTTATGGGGCATAACAAATTTTTGTAAACATTTTTTCTTGGCAGTTGAATAAAACCCCATTTTCAATGAGTTAACGCCAGGTGCACCTAATTCCCAAACAAATTTTTTAAACTTCAAAAATTGTTTTAAAAAAATTGCGCCACATTATAATTTTTAAGGCTTTTCAATTGTCTGGGTCGAAAATCAGATTTTTCGAAGAAAAAAAAATTGACGATTGGTGTAAAAGAGTTGAAAACCACACAAAAAAGGACACATTTTCTTGGTTTTGTTGTATGGTACCCTACCGTTGGCTCCGGTGTGTAAGGAATGTTGGGGTTGGGCTCCATTTTGACCACTTTGGCATCAATGTACTGGCCGTTCTGTCGTAATTGTCGGTCTTGGTCAGGTCCAGCATCGCATCACCTGCGTCGAATTCATCCAAATCCAACTTGAGGTTGCGAATCTGAACAAACAAACAAAAAAAAATACACGTGCAAGTCTAAAACTGGCGACTTGGCACTTTTCGACATTAAATTTGGTTTCTTTTTTTTCCTTAGTGATATCATTTCAATTTTTCAAAAGACCAAAAAATAAATTACACTTAAAAACACCGACTAAAAATGTTGAAATAAAATGTTCATTTTTTTAACAACTAAAATAAAATCAGTGCTTAAACTCCGTGGTTTTATTTAAAAAATATTAATGCACCAATTTTTGATTTTGGCACCCTTTTCAAACTTTTTATGAAATTCAAAAAATTGACTAATTGTAAGGTTGAAACAAAGTCTTGGTAATTTTTTTTAAATATAAATAAAGATTTAAAAATTATATTATTTGTTTACTTGCATGACGTGGTCCACCACCCATTCCTGTTCCTGCTTGAACACATTGATTTGCGGCAACCAAATGTTGAGCTTAGTGAGGAGAAAAGAAAATTTACAATTTTTTAAGAAATATTCAAAACAAAAAACAAAAACAGCACCGTTTTGATCCCTTCTTTGCTGCAGGTGTGGTTCACTTCCAGCAACACGCGGTAATTGTAGCTAAAAACAGCAAATAAGGCAATTAATCAAACACTCATCATTTACATAATAATTACTTTTTAAATATAATTTAAATTAAATTTTGAATAATTTTATTTATTTTTTTACTTGAGCATTTGCATGTCATATACGGGGGCCGGTGTGGTTGCGTTCTCTTTTGGCTCGGGTTCGGTGGTTTTCCGCTCAGCACAGAGGCTAAAAAAGACGAATTTTTGCCAAATTAAAAATTTTTTTTGTTCAGCAGTTTTTTCTGTTTTCCAATTGAAATTTTTTATGTTATTTATGTGACAAAAATGAATTTTTACAATAATAGTGCGTGTTTTACTGCACATAATTACCGTACCGTTCCATCAGCGTAATACCGAAGCAAAGCTGTCAGCCGTCACTCCCACCAGTGCTTTGCTAAAAAACAAAGAAAACAAATATTTATTTATTTATTTGTTTATTTTTTTACGTCGGCCGTTTAACTTATGCTTCACACGTATCGTTCAACAGTCCCTGAAAAAATCATAAAAATAGATTGCGCAAACGACGCAACCCTCAAAAAGCAGCAACACCATGTCTGAGAAGGAAATGTTTAAAATGAAATTAAAAATTTAGTTAAAATTTTATTCGATTGAATTTGGGTGCCAAAGTCAGTCTTTAAAATTGTTACCAAGCCCAAGCCAGAAAAATTTTTTTTGGGGGGAGGGGAAACCTGAAGACCTTTTTTGCTCTTCGGGCAAAAAAATTTTTTCCATTAAAAATTCAGCACCCGAGAGCAAAAAAAATAGGGACTTGTAGCCGTTTTTGCGTCAAAAACTGTCAAATTTTGGCAATTTTGGGGCTAAAATTCCAAAAAACTAAAGTAAATTGGGGGTCCGGCGGTGCCGATAGGCGCCGCCGGGAAAATTTTAGACAATTTGAGTGCACTTTGTTACAAAAACGCCTATAAAATTCAAAAATGTCCTAAGCATTTTTGGAAAATTAATAATTTCAACAATTGAAAACAGAATTTAATAAATTAATTTTTAGCTTCTCTTCCAATGCTTGCAAATTTATGATGTTCAATGGCTTTTTCAATGCCAACAATTCACCATGCATGAAGCCGTATTTGTCGAACTCGGTCATGTTCTTGAAGTTTTCCTCCGGCCCTTCTGTTTTGTTGAGACCGTACATTTTGGCAGATGCTTCAGTATAGCCAGCATCCCCGTAGAATGCAATCTGAAAAAAAGAAAATCAAATGAAAAAAAATTAGAGTAGAGCGGGACCGGGACCGGGCCGGGAATTCCCGGTCATCCGAGGTCCCGGTCCCGGATTTTGAAAAGCTCAGGTCCCGGTCCCGGTCCCGGTAGGGCAACCGGGAACCGGGAAAAACAAGCACTGGTAAGAATGGGGGTCTGAGTGCAAAAATTAGTGAGAAAATTGGAGTTAAAGGAAAAAATTTAGAAATAATAATTAAATACATATATTCATAAAGTTGCTAAGACCAACTGTGCAAATGGCCTAGTGGCTAGTCTCCTTCACTTTCGCTTCTTCTTTCCCCTGGTTCGATCCCTCTACAGAAATGAAAATATTTTGAAATTTCTTTTTATATATACTCATGGCTTTCCTATCGACAAAATATGATTCTTAATTTTTTTTAATTGTATTTTATCATTTTTAAAGAAAATCCGTACAAATTGAGCCTAGTAATTCCAAAACCAGCCTTTTTTGTTGAAAATCTGTTAACAAATTGCACCAAATTTTTTGGCAGCTGCTTCAGTATAGCCAGCATCCCCGTAGAATGCAATCTGAAAAAAAGAAAATCAAATGAAAAAAAATTAGAGTAGAGCGGGACCGGGACCGGGACCGGGCCGGGAATTCCCGGTCATCCGAGGTCCCGGTCCCGGATTTTGAAAAGCTCAGGTCCCGGTCCCGGTCCCGGTAGGGCAACCGGGAACCGGGAAAAACAAGCACTGGTAAGAATGGGGGTCTGAGTGAAAAATTAGTGAAGAAAATTGGAGTCAAAAGGAAAAATAAAAAATAATTATTAATATATTCTTTAAAAGTAACACTGCCAAAGTGTGCAAATGGCCTAATGGCTAGTCTCCTTCACTTTCCCTTCTTCTTTCCCCTGGTTCGATCCCTCTACAGAAATGAAAATATTTTGAAATTTCTTTTTATATATACTCATGGCTTTCCTATCGACAAAATATGATTCTTAATTTTTTTTAATTGTATTTTATCATTTTTAAAGAAAATCCGTACAAATTGAGCCTAGTAATCCCAAAACCAGCCTTTTTTGTTGAAAATCTGTTAACAAATTGCACCCAAATTTTTAAAATTTCCCCCGGCGGCGCCTATCGGCACCGCCGGTCCCCCTTTCTTCCGCTAAGTTTTTGGAAAAAGCGCGCCGAAAAAATTTATGTGAAACGTAAATCTGAATTTCTAATAATATTCGATCACTTAGTCCAAAAATGATTAATTGTTTGAAAGAAATGAAGAAAATTTGATTTGAAAATTTTCATTAATTTATTAGCTTTAACTTTTGGGTTTTATTAAATAAAAAACTAAATAAAAATTTAATTATTTAATATTTTCACTTGAAATAAATTAAAATTTGATTTTTTTTTAATTTTTTAAATTTTTTGAATTTTTAAAAATTCCCGGTTGGTCCCGGTTCCCGGTCCCGGTCCCGAAGAAAAATCGAGGTCCCGGTCCCGGCTTCTCAGGTCCCGGCAAGTCCCGGTCCCGGTTTTGCCCAAAATTCCCGGTCCCGCTCTACTCTAAAAAAAATGCACAAAAAAAGAAGCAAATTCACTTTCATGCAGGTGGACCATCCACTGAAAAAGGGGGCACAATTTAAATGTAAAATAATAAATAAATATTTAAGAACAATAAATTTTATGGTTTTTCCCATCAAAATGTTCGTCACTATCGCGTCGGAATTAAACCATGTCCGCCTTATATATAAAATTGATTTTTTTTTAAATAGAATTTTGATATGCAAAGGACATAAGGAAGAGATAAAGCAACGACCCTTAAAAGAAATTGAACCCCGGCAAATTCGTTTTTCGTTGCATTTGCCGCTTTTTCAATGCAAAATGCCAATAGTTTGCGCGGCATTGTGCTTGTGATTGGCATCATCATAATATTTCTGATCACCTTTTTTGTTTTTCAAATCATCTTTTTTTTACGCGGCGCTCTTTTTCTAAAGACTTAGGAGAAAGGGGCCCGGCGGTGCCAATAGGCGCCGCCGGAAAAATTTTTGAAAATTTGGATGGTTCTGTTAACAGATTTTGTCCAAAAAATGATAAATTTTTTCGGTTTTGAGCCAAATTTTTTTAAGAAAAAATTGGTTTTTTGAGGGCCGGCGATGCCGATAGGCAGCGCCGTGGCGAATTTTGAAATTTAAGGTCTATTTTCTAATAGTTTTTCACCAAAAATTTATTAATTTCCGTGAAATTTTTATTTTATTTTTTATATTTTGTAAAAAATATTTTGAAAAATATTAACTTTTTATGATTTAGTCAAGGAAAATTAAATTTTTTAATTTCAACGAAAGGAAGATTGGATTTAATTTGTCAATAAATTATGCCAATGATGACCAATTTTTATGGGATTTTTGTTTAAAAAACCATATTACCTAATCACAAAAAAATAAATTAAAATTTGATTTTTTTTTTAATTTTTTAAATTTTTTGAATTTTTTTGAATTTTTAAAAATTCCCGGTTGGTCCCGGTTCCCGGTCCCGGTCCCGAAGAAAAATCGAGGTCCCGGTCCCGGCTTCTCAGGTCCCGGCAAGTCCCGGTCCCGGTTTTGCCCAAAATTCCCGTCCCGCTCTACTCTAAAAAAAATGCACAAAAAAAGAAGCAAATTCACTTTCATGCAGGTGGACCATCCACTGAAAAAGGGGGCACAATTTAAATGTAAATAATAAATAAATATTTAAGAACAATAAATTTTATGGTTTTTCCCATCAAAATGTTCGTCACTATCGCGTCGGAATTAAACCATGTCCGCCTTATATATAAAATTGATTTTTTTTTAAATAGAATTTTGATATGCAAAGGACATAAGGAAGAGATAAAGCAACGACCCTTAAAAGAAATTGAACCCCGGCAAATTCGTTTTTCGTTGCATTTGCCGCTTTTTCAATGCAAAATGCCAATAGTTTGCGCGGCATTGTGCTTGTGATTGGCATCATCATAATATTTCTGATCACCTTTTTTGTTTTTCAAATCATCTTTTTTTTACGCGGCGCTCTTTTTCTAAAGACTTAGGAGAAAGGGGCCCGGCGGTGCCAATAGGCGCCGCCGGAAAAATTTTTGAAAATTTGGATGGTTCTGTTAACAGATTTTGTCCAAAAAATGATAAATTTTTTCGGTTTTGAGCCAAATTTTTTTAAGAAAAAATTGGTTTTTTGAGGGCCGGCGATGCCGATAGGCAGCGCCGTGGCGAATTTTGAAATTTAAGGTCTATTTTCTAATAGTTTTTCACCAAAAATTTATTAATTTCCGTGAAATTTTTATTTTATTTTTTATATTTTGTAAAAAATATTTTGAAAAATATTAACTTTTTATGATTTAGTCAAGGAAAATTAAATTTTTTAATTTCAACGAAAGGAAGATTGGATTTAATTTGTCAATAAATTATGCCAATGATGACCAATTTTTATGGGATTTTTGTTTAAAAAACCATATTACCTAATCACAAAAAAATAAATTAAAATTTGATTTTTTTTTTAATTTTTTAAATTTTTTGAATTTTTTTGAATTTTTAAAAATTCCCGGTTGGTCCCGGTTCCCGGTCCCGGTCCCGAAGAAAAATCGAGGTCCCGGTCCCGGCTTCTCAGGTCCCGGCAAGTCCCGGTCCCGGTTTTGCCCAAAATTCCCGGTCCCGCTCTACTCTAAAAAAAATGCACAAAAAAAGAAGCAAATTCACTTTCATGCAGGTGGACCATCCACTGAAAAAGGGGGCACAATTTAAATGTAAATAATAAATAAATATTTAAGAACAATAAATTTTATGGTTTTTCCCATCAAAATGTTCGTCACTATCGCGTCGGAATTAAACCATGTCCGCCTTATATATAAAATTGATTTTTTTTTAAATAGAATTTTGATATGCAAAGGACATAAGGAAGAGATAAAGCAACGACCCTTAAAAGAAATTGAACCCCGGCAAATTCGTTTTTCGTTGCATTTGCCGCTTTTTCAATGCAAAATGCCAATAGTTTGCGCGGCATTGTGCTTGTGATTGGCATCATCATAATATTTCTGATCACCTTTTTTGTTTTTCAAATCATCTTTTTTTTACGCGGCGCTCTTTTTCTAAAGACTTAGGAGAAAGGGGCCCGGCGGTGCCAATAGGCGCCGCCGGAAAAATTTTTGAAAATTTGGATGGTTCTGTTAACAGATTTTGTCCAAAAAATGATAAATTTTTTCGGTTTTGAGCCAAATTTTTTTAAGAAAAAATTGGTTTTTTGAGGGCCGGCGATGCCGATAGGCAGCGCCGTGGCGAATTTTGAAATTTAAGGTCTATTTTCTAATAGTTTTTCACCAAAAATTTATTAATTTCCGTGAAATTTTTATTTTATTTTTTATATTTTGTAAAAAATATTTTGAAAAATATTAACTTTTTATGATTTAGTCAAGGAAAATTAAATTTTTTAATTTCAACGAAAGGAAGATTGGATTTAATTTGTCAATAAATTATGCCAATGATGACCAATTTTTATGGGATTTTTGTTTAAAAAACCATATTACCTAATCACAAAAAAAATAAATTAAAATGATAACGTCAACCGGTTTCGAACTATGACAGAAAGTATTTAAGTGTGATGCACTTACCCACTACACTTCCCCGGATTAGTCGTCCCCGCTCTTTCCCCGGTT
Source organism: Heterodera glycines (assembly GCA_004148225.2). NCBI lineage: Eukaryota > Metazoa > Nematoda > Chromadorea > Rhabditida > Heteroderidae > Heterodera > Heterodera glycines. The sequence continues at coordinate 4,938,869 of CP049710.1, read as the reverse complement.
TGACCGGGGCTCCCCCCCCCCCCGACTGCAATCAAATCGATACCAGAGAAAAAAGTTTTCACATTGTTTGCCACAAGTATGAATTTATTTCTATTCCTATCAAAAATTCTAAAACTCAAAAATTCCAAAAAAAAACCACAAGTACTCATTTGAAAATTTAGCCATTTTCAGACCTAAAAGGGAATAAAATGAGGCTAAAGCATATGCTAATCCTAACCAATAAATTTTATCATCTGCTCAAAAAATCTTAATTAATTAAGCTTCAACATTGGAACAAATCTGCGCAAATTTTCCATTGTTTTTGGTGACTTTCACAATGGTTCATTCACGACGCTTTCGCCCGCCGTTGGTACTGGATTTTAGCAATTATATTTTTAGTTTTTTATTTGAAAAATTAAAAATTTTTGAATATTAATTATTTGGGATAAATTTTGCGTAAAACAAATCTTTTTCCCCAATTTTTGATAGAAAAGAATAAGAAAGTAAATTTAAAAAATTATATACTGGATTTTATCGTGGTGCGACATTTGCTGGCGAATATTTGTGGATTAAACTGTCTAACAAAGGAAGGTCCTATGGTGTCAGTGGGATTTCCGAATTTGAAACTTGGTGGGTGTGTAAAGCACCCATGGATTCTTATAAAAAAAATATCCGAGAAATTATATTATTCCAAAATATAAAAAGACAAATTTGCAATTATAATTTTATTTTTTCAGGTTTTTAGTACGAATATTTGACAAGAATTCTCATAACTAATACCGTATATAATTTAATAAAATAGCAGAATAATATTAAACTTTAAAAAATAATTTATTTTATTCATTTGCCAAAGTTAGTATTCAAAAAAAAATTCATTCAAAATGGAAATCTTTATTTTTGTTAAGACGTTTTATTAAGATACGTTAATGTCGACACATGGAAAAGATTTTTTAGTGTTAAACACTTTTCTTTGGAGTATTGAAATTTTTTGAAAATTCATTAATAAACTATCTTATTTAACAATTTAATCCGCAAAAGTCGATCTGCAAATGTAGAATAATAAATGTTAGTATTAGGGCAAATACGGCATGCAAAATAAACAAAACCATCACATGCCAAAAAAAGATTAAAACTCTCTATAACATTAAATCGCAATTTAAAAAAAATAAATTAATATAATTTTAATTTATTTTATTCCCCTAATTACGTTTATTCATATAAATAAACCATAATTCTTTTGGTTTAGCTGAATCGCATCTGTCATCGGAACCGCATCAGCTTCAAACCGATTTCTTGGACCACCAGCTCCAAAACGGCGCATTTTTGGCCGATTTTGCCGGACTTTGGCTACTCGGTTTGGACATTGTGCCAATGATTAAGGACAGCAGCCAGCAACAAAATGTCAAGCTGTACATTCACAGCGGCTGTAATTGCTCCATGGTAAGGAATTTCAATCACTTTTATTAATTTGGATGTTTTTACAATGATTAATTTGTATGACATTAGTTAATTAGCTGTTTCGTTCCATTATTTTTTAATTGGTGCACCTTTCAGTTCATCAAATCGCTTAATCCTCATGGGCCATTCACTATGGTGATTGAGGAAAAGCAATGCCCATCATTACCGATTGATCAGGCTTCTTCGATTGGCCCCACTGATCGCCCATAAATTACTTGGGTTTGGCATTTTATAAGCGAGGGCTGCACATTTGTTGAATATAAGCGTTTTTTCTTGTCATTCCTCGCATACGAATGCAGTCCTGTGGATTATGGCACAATCGGCGCTTTTTTGGCGACGGCATTTTTCATGTTAAAATCAGAAATTCATTAACAAAAATGCAATAAAAATGATTTTTTACGCGATGACATTTTTTGCCGACATGCTAAAAAAATTTCAAAAATTTTACACTAAATAAATCTGTCGAAAAATATCTCCCCGTCTCCATTTATCCCCGTCTCTAATTATCCGCACCTTTCTGGGGAGGTTGAAAATAAAAGCCCCGGGGTGATAATTAGAGAAAAAAAATTATTAGTACATGGTGCCAAATAAATCTTGTACCACTAATTTTTTGTTGTAAATTAAATTAAATTTTATTGAATTTTTTTGTTCGAGAGAAATTCTCGGTTCGTCCTGTTTCCCGGTCCCGGCTTTCTTGGTTCTAGCAAGTCTCGGTCCCGCTCAACAGCACTTAAAAATATTAAAATATCAAATTATTTTTAATTTTCAGAAAATTATTCATTTACTTCGGATGAGCGTGATGCAAAATGGTTTTGTGGCCAATTTTGATCAAAATGGCATTGCGTTTTTGGCAGATTATGCCGCACTTTGGCTGCTCGGGTTGGACATGCTGCCAATGTATAACAAACAAGAACAGCAGATTAAGTTGTTCATTAGTCGAAGTTGCAGCTGCACAATGGAAGCATGGGTAATTAATAGTGCTGTTCGAGACTCTCGGTCTCGAGTCTCGACTCGAGAAAAGTCTCGGGTTTTTTTGGTCTCGGTCTCGAGTCTCGGTCTCGGGTTTTTAAGTCTCGGTCTCGATTTTCGAGACTCGAGACCGAGACCGAGACTTTTTTACACCCCTAATGATTGGCTTTTTACAAATTTAAAATTAATATCTTACAAATTAGTGTCCATTTGTCAAGTTAGTAATGCAAAGAAGAATGGAATATTGATCATTCATAACGTTTTTAAAGGACCATCAATAACTTTAATTGCAATGTAAAAAATTAAAGTCAATATAATGTTTAATTAATTTTATTCGGCGATCAATATTTCATCAAAAATGTTGATTATCCTATTAAACAATTAAGTTCATGCTTTTATTTGCTCGAAAAATCTGTCATCTTTAGCGTTTTGGGAGTCCATGCCGGTTTTGGCGTCCTACGGAATTTTGCTTAATTTTGATTTGCTATTTAACAAAACCCCCACAATATTGGCTATTTTAGGTGTAACTATTGTTAAAAAATTTATACAAAATTTTAAAAATTTCCCGGGTTTCGAACTTGTATCCGAGCTTTTGAATTTTATCTATTGAAATCCTCATTAATTTATTAGTCATAGTGCTTTTTTTGATTATTTTTGTGGGCTCTTTGTCGGTGCTAGTCCTTTGTCTTTGTGATATGATTTAATTTATTTTTAATTTCTATCAAAAGTTCTAAAAGTCAAAAATTTCAAGAAAGCCACAAGGACTGATTTGAAAATTTAGCCATATTCACACCTAAAAAGGAACAAAATGAGTCTAAAGCATATGCTAACACCTAACAAATAATGCCATTAACCTGTCGCCAAGCTTTTTTTGCTCATCACTCAATTTTTGTTGTACAAATTTTTGCTGCTTCATCTTTGAGGGGCCAGCAACCAAAAAGTGTATTTCTTCGCCGTCGACTTAAAATTAAAAATGATTTTTTGAATTCATAGCATAATTTTTTTTTTGCATTAATATAATAAATATTGAATATTTCATCATTTGTTTCTATTCAATCAGTGAATAATGAGTACATTTATCAACGTTTATGAATGGTCGGTCGTTCTTCGCTCAAATCCGTTGCAACGCGTCATCAGCAAAATGAGCAGCTTGGTATTGCCTTTGCACGGTCTTTCAAACTCAGTCCAAAATTTTAAATTTAACTTAGAAATCGAATCCCATTGGAGTTGCAATTGCATTAAAGCACAAAAAAAACCAGCATAAAAAAAGCCCAAATCCAAATTATGACCACAATGCTTAATCGAATTATTCTCACTTGAGAGAATATCTCTAAAAAATGCGGTAAAATTTGAAGAATTTTAGACCCCAATAAAACAGTCAAATATATTTATCGAGAATTTTATTTTTTTTTAATTTAAATTATTCTTTCTATACATCTTTTATTTTTTGCAATGTTTAATTTCTTTTATTCACTTTTTATTTTTCCTCTCCTTGTCACACTTTTCTTCGATAGAATTAATTTTTGCTCTTAGTTTTTTCTCAGTTTCTCTTTTATTTTTACATTTTTATAATTTCCATTTATTTTATGATGTTTAATGATTCTTATTTACTAAAATTCTGGTAATATCCGTTTTTTTCAGGGTTTCTTTATATTCTTATATCTAAGAAATGTTTTATGACTTAGATTTATTCATAATTCGAATATATAAAAATTAAAATTTTTGGGTTTGGAATTCCTAAGAAAATTAGGATTAAATTTTGCAAGGCAATTTCTTCAAATAGTCAAAATATTCTCCAAATTGGTCCCGATTGGCGGCATTGAATATCGCAAACACTGTTGGCACGCCACCAACGCAGTCGTACTGTAATAAATAGGGAAAATATGAAAGAAGAATTAATAATTGACAAAATTTAATTTAAATTAAAAAAAGCATCATGAAAAACGATTTGGCATAATTAGTTAATCTATTTGAAATTATTATTTAATAAGTTTGCTTTTCGTTCCATCCACATAAAGTGCTTATGCTGGTTAGACATTGTCACATTGGCCAACTCGGCCAAAATGCCCGAGTACAGTACATCCTCCAGGAAAAAGCCGTTAGTTTTCGGGCTGTGTGCCAAGACAGCTTTGACAGTGTCGGTGTTGGTCAAATAAATGTTGCCAAGCGCAAATATGGGGAACAATTCACCAGGGAAATCTTCCCTCGAGATGTACCTGAAAATAAATTTGGGGCTGAAGAAGCCACTCGACACTTGGCCATTTCGTCCCGGGCACTGGACGATTTGGCCACGGACAATTGGCAACAGACAATTGGTCAGTGCACAATTTGGTATTTTAAAAAATTCTACAATGTTCAAGTCAATGAAAAAATGAATAAAAAAGTGAATTAACTACCATTTGATTTCCCTGTCCCGAAATGGCTTTCGACTGGCGTCCATATCCCCAAAAATAATCAGCGGATGGTCATCGGCAATTTGGCGAAATTTTTTGTTTATCCAATAGTCCATCCGGCGCAGATGGACCACCGTGTCGTCGTCCACCTTCGCCACCCATTCGGCACCGGCACAGTGCCGTTGTTGCCAAGTCAGGGCACCGAACCACTGCAAAAATGTTTATAGGCTTATGTAAATCCGACCTATTAAATTGCGCCAAAGAATTGCCAAAACAAAGGCTTTTTTTCTCCGTTTTTATCATTTGAAAGAAAATTAATTATTAATTAATTAATTGTCATTTGCTGATCACTTTGAGATGTAAATGCTTGTACTTATCCACAAAGCCGTGCAAAAACACAATGTCACCATGCTTTTTCTGCTCCTCTTCTAATTTGTGTTTCACATCTGCCGCTTCTCCTGCCGATGGGTCGGCAACGAAAAAACGGAGAATTTCTCCGGGTGCCTAATTAAATCCAAAATTATATTTATCCAATCAATAAAAAACAATTAATGTCCATTTTGTTCAAATTTTAAAATTCAAATGAGTGCAGCCAGTCCTATTATGATCAAATTTAGTTTTTAATTGAATATTTCAATTATTTTTTTCTCACTATTAATTTATTCGACATTTCTCATTAATTGAATTTCTTAAAATTCAAAATTGATTAACCCAATTAAATAATTTAACATTATTTGTGGCATCAGCAAAATGTTAAAACCAACATTTACTGCTTTAAATTCTTTCCCCATTATTTCGCCAATAATTATTAAAATTCCTTTAATAAATTCAATTAAATTGTTCCCTACCGCTTCTTTCATCCATGTCTCTCTCGCGCCCGTTCGCCTCTCAAATGAGTCCCTGCCCGACATTGCCAACATGATCAGCTTGGTGCCAGCCGCACATGCATTGCCAATTTCCATCGAACAGTTCATGCGAATGTTTTTGAAGCGAATTGCAAATTCCTAAAAATACGCAACAGTATTTCTAGAAAAGACTGTAAATGGTTCAACTAAATAATAATTTTAGATGCAAAAAACCAGAAAAGTAATAATTTATAAGTTAAAATCGTAAAAATAGCATTTTTGGACAAAAGTTATTAATAAATTTTATTATTTTTTCGTTTTTATACAAAAAAGTAACCACCTCAATTGAAACAAATGCAGTTTTGTTGGCAATCTGCTTCAGAAGCGGGTCAGCCAGAAGCTGCATTTTGTTTGTCACTCGCAAAAAAAGTAAAACAAAAAGCAGAATTAATGGTGCCGCAATTTTAATTTTTTTCATTTTTTCAAGAATAGCTTTTATTTTTTCAAAAATTATCCGCAAATGTCCCAATACGCTAAAAAGTGCGATTTAAGTAATCCATTTTAATTCGATCAAAGTTCAAATCTATTCTCCGGCCTCCGTCACAATTTAATAAACATAATTAAACTGGTAATAAGAAAATGCATGCTTTAATCTTCTAAACTACTAAAACTGAATTCATTTTATTAAATAAAAATTTTATATTTTGTAAATAAAATGTACATTTCAGCAGAGAAAAATTGCTATGAGTTTTGTTTTTAGGGTCAAAAATAAGAACATTTTGCGAAATTGCTTTAAATCAGTTATTTTTAAAATTATCCGATCAAAAATGTTATTTAATTATTATATTTTTCGTCTCCCATTATCGCTTTTAACAATTTTGGGGAGGAGATAAACAAACCATAAATATCAGACATTCTGGATCCATTAAATCAGATTTTTAACATTTTTTGCGGCACAGTTTTCCAAAAAACTCGGGTGAATGTGCGTGGAAAATTTTTAAAATTTTTAATGGATTTTGTTAGAAATTAGCCAAATTCAGAAATTTCCTCTTTTAGATGAAAATAAGACACTACCCCCAAATCATAACATTTCTTAGAAAAAAGAACATAAAGAAACCCTGAAATAAACTGACTATTACCAGAATTTTGGTGAATAAGAATTATTAACATCATAAAATAAATGGGAATTATAAAAATGTAAAAATAAAAGAGAAACTGAGAAAAAACTAAGAGTTATAATTAATTCTAAGGAAGAAAATGTGACAAGAAAGGAAAAAAAGGTGAATAAAGAAAAACATTGAAAAAAAAGATGCATAGAAAGAATAATTTAAATTAAAAAAAATAAAATTCTCGATAAATATATTTGACTGTTTTATTGGGGTCTAAAATTCTGTATAAATAAGCCTTGTCAAATTTCTTCGCATTTTCTTAAAGATATTCTCTCAAGTTAAAATAATTCGATTAAGCATGGTGGCATAATTTGGATTTGTGCTCTTTTTATGCTGGTTTTTTTGTGCTTTAATGCAATTGCAACTCCAATGGGATTCGATTTCCAAGTTAAATTTGTAGAATGTGGCAAAACGGAACAAGAAATGTAAGACAAAAGTACACAATAAAGTACCATGTGGCAAAATGGAACTAAAAAAAGTAAGACAAAACGACCCAATACCGTACAATGTGCAAAAATTGAATTAAAAATGTAAGACAAAAGTACCCAATACAGTACCATGTGGCAAAATGGAACTAAAAAGGTAAGACAATTGTCGCCTTTAATGTTTAACAAACAGACTGCCATCCAATCCCCCTCTCGATGTTCTCGACCACACACCCCTCCCAACGATATAAAAACGACCAAATCCATTTATTTGTCAGGTCTCTTAACTCTTTCGCATTTTGTGTCAGGTTCCCTGCCTGCCATTCTTTTGCTTTAAACTTTGAATTGCTTACACATATTTTGCTTTGCTTTTGCTTAAATAAATTTCCTTTTAAACTTGTTGTGAAGTGACTAAGTTTGGGTACGAATCACTTGGGGACATAGCAGTGTCCATGTGCAAAATGTGCCCAACTCGGAAAGTGTGCTTTCTATGCCTGGATTGGCCGGCTCACACCCCCAATGAATGTTAAATCAGGGTTGCCAGATGTGATGATTTATCATCATTTTAATGATTTCGAGGGGTCAATGATGATTTTATTTTTGAGATGATGATTTGCTGATTTTTGATCATTTTTGAGAAATTTGATGATTTATGCTGATTTTTTGGAAAAATCCTTTGTCCATTTTATGTAAAACTGCTACCAAAACTCCCAAATTTTCAAATTTATGGCAATATGTTGATTTTTCTGTGTGTGACTTTTTATAAAATTTGTTTAAAATGGTCAAAATTTCCATTTTTCACCCTGAGGCGCCTATTGCACCGCCGAGCCCCCGAAACTTATTTTTCATAAAAAGGCTCAAACGCAAAAAATTGTCGTTTTTAGTGAAAATCTTTTAGCAAATTACACTCAAATTCTCAAAAATTTCCCCGGCGGCGCCTACCGGCACCGCCGAACCCACCCCCTCTTGTTCCCCATAGGTTTTTTGGAAAAAACGCGCCGCGAAAACATTTTGTTTATTGATCTTTAAATTTTCAAAAATGCTGATTTTTGACCCCAAATGATGATTTTTTATTTGAAAATGATGATTTTGAAAATCTTCATCTGGCAACCCTGTGTTATACCGAATAAGTTTATTTGAATTTTGGATGATGAATATTTTACGTGTAGCTGGAAATTAAGTATGTAGTAATCAATTGTTTTTATATTTTACTTTTTGTTAAGGCAATTTAAATTTTATTCGATAGGATTGTTATTTTATTTTAATTAAATTTTTGTAAATTTGCTCTTATTCCGGATTTAATTAGCATATTTACCTATTTTATATTCACCGCCCTATTGATCAGAAATTCCATTTTTATCAGCATTAAAAATTATGCTTAACAGAGGCAGAGAATAAAATGAATATTTATTAAAACAATTAAATAATTGTAAAATGGTAATTTAACAATAGCTCAGCGAATTGGATTAAGTAGGTTCTTGATAATTTTAATAATAATTTAATCTAAAGTCATCTTTCCGTTGAACAATTGTATCGGTACCCATTCAGCCAAAAAGTTTTCTCGATTATGTGGAAAACCTAAGTAAATTAGATGAGTGCAAAACCGAAATTCAATTTTCAAAAAAAAACAAGCCTTACCTTTGCCGAATTTTGAATTGTAAAAAATGGTGACATTATCCGGCATCAGATAAGCGACCCACCAACCCCATGTTGAAGTATTTGCTGTTATCAGCAACGAATCGCATGTTATGATGGAAAATGCCAAGTCATTAATTCGCGGCATTGCTTTTGGCAAATAAACGTTGACAATTAACTATAAAATTTAAATTTATCATATTAATAAACCTACTTTTCGAGTTATTAGGGCCTATTTTCTAGGTTTTTAATTTTAAACCGAAAAGCCTAAAAAATTTTGAAAAACCATTTTTTTTTGCCTATTTTGGCAATATGCCAAAACTTATTTAAAAAAATGCAATGAAAAAGAAAAACACATTCTTAAGAAGCGACCAAAGGACCAAAATTATTATTTATTAAATTTAAAGCTTTTTAGAACCTATTCCATTTTTAAAGCTTATTTTATGAATTTTTTAGAGCCTAAAAATATAAGCCCTATCTATATATTATTACCTGTTGATTGATTTTTAAATCCTTCAAAAATTGTTTGTCTTCTCCCAACAAGACGACAGAAATGTTTTTAAAGGATCCCTTAATTTTGAATAAAAATATTGAAAACGTAAATTGATTTAATTACCATTAAATATTTAACTCCGAATTCGATGCCCTGCTCAGTGAAGTCTTTATTGGAAGCCCAAGCAAAATTAACAAAATCACCTCTACGAGTATACACACAATATTTATGTGATTGATCATCACTAAAATTTTTTAATTAAATTCATATTAAAATTGATTTAAAATACAAACCCAAATAATTCTTTTTTGGTATTTGTCAACAGTTCTACAGAGTTTTTGTTCAATCCGAAAAATTTGACGGATTTCCGTTCGTCGAGTTTCAAAATATTTAAACGATTGGAATGCAGTTCCCTTCAAATCTAATAATAAATTTAAAAATTATTTTAAAAAATGTTACATCGATCTTTAAGTATTTTTCTTTGATCCTTGAAATGGCATACCTTAAAACAAAATTCACCTTTTTTTAATGTATTCATGAAACTGCCAACTTTTGTGGGTTGTCATAAGAAAAGGCGGAGAAAATGCCCTCAAGTAAAAGGTTTCGTTTTGCTTTTCAGTCGAATTCTAAATGCATTAAATTATCATTTTTTATTTTTGTTTTTTAAATTTACAATGTATTTTATTTGGCTGGCATAGACCGGGAAAAGCTTTTCAATCTCATGATTTCCTTCTGACTCATGAATTGCCTTTGTTTTCTCGCAGTTTTGATTCTCTTTAAAAATTGGCTTTCTTCCGAATGGCTTCCCAATGCCATACATTGAAGCAAAACGAAACTAAAGCCATAAAATATAATGGATTAAAAATATTTAAATCTTTTAAATTAAAAATATTTACCAATTGATTGGCCAGTCCGCCACAATTTCCTTCATATGCCAAGAACAAATATTTGGAATGCTTCGGGAAAAGCCTGTGGCAAATTTATTTAATTAGGATGGCCATCTTTCTCGAAAATCTCCGCCATTTCCTTCCCCGAGGGGTCGGAGATTACTCAGCGATGGTTTTGCCTTTTTTTTGAAATTGCCACTATTTTTAGTTTTTTTTCTTCTTTTTTATCTTCATTTAAAAAATATTAAACATTTTTCTTTTTCTCCATCAACTGCGCCACCCAATTTCTCCTTGAATTTTCAACCCGGATTTTTTAAAAAGTCCCTAAATATAAATTCATTTTAAATAATGATTTTTTTAATTTGTATAAATTGAAAAACTTCTATTCAGCATACCTTTCATGTTCTTCATCCGTTAGATTTTCTTTACAAACTTTGCTATCAGAGTGCGAAAAACTAAAAAAATAATTTAAAGTGTAATTTACTTTTAAAAAATTATAATAACATCACTATTGTTCCAAGCACAAATTTTGCAAAAAAAATGTAAAATTGCTAATCAATTTAATTATAATGTAGAGTTTAGCGGGATCGGGACCGGGTCGGGAATTCCCGGGTTTTTCAGGTCCCGATCCCGGTTTTTGAAAAATAGAAATCCGGCTCTTGGGAAAATTCCCGGTTGGTCCCGGACGAATTGTTAGTAAATCCTAAAAATTAAACACACCTGCTGAACATAGATGAACTATCATCATTGCCTTTGCTGATAGTATAAAATAATATTAAAAAAAGTGAAGCAACAAAAATAAGTTTGATTTTTTCCCATGGAATTTGGGACGAAATAATATTGGACATTAAAATTAATTAATATCTATGGAATTAAGGTCAATTAACCAAGCTAATGAAATTTTATTTTTTAGTTATTATTTGCATATTTTGTACAGGAGTTATTTAAAACTTGTTTTTGAACTGGTTCAAAATACGGAAAGTTAGCGGTCCGTTTATGTCAGGAATGTTAATAACCCAAGCAGTTAACATTTTAAGGCGCTATCGGCCCGCGGTCCACTAGTGCAAAAAACACTACTAATTGAGAAAATTCTGGACTGTCGAATGATAACGAAAATATTTAATTTGGGTTTTTTCCAATTTCTTCTTTTCTGGTCCAACATAATTAATATCAATTAAGATGATGTTCGAAAATAAAAATAAAGAAGTAAATAAGCAATTCATTGTCTTTAATGACAGTCGAAAAAGCTAAAAATTTTAATTTACAAAATATAAAATGGTTTATTTTCTGGATAAAAAATATTACCAATTTTTAAAAATAAAATGCCCATTTTGACAGAATTTGTTTAATGCAGGGCTCGGATTCGTACTTGGATGCCAAGTACATACTTGGTTTTTGACGCGATTACATTTTATGGCTACATTTTCAAAATGTTAAATCAGTCGAAAAATAATCCCCCAGTCTCCATTTATCTCGCAGTCTCTAATTATCCCCCCTTTTCAGAGGAGGTTGAAAAATAATCCCCCATGGGTGATAATTAGAGCATTTACGGTAAGGCACGAAAATCCCGAAAAAGGCATAATAAAAGTCAACGTAGAAGCCTCAAACCAAGTGGAAAATGCGTTATTTAAACTAATGCGCAGAAAAAAAGGCATATGCCTTAAAAATCGATCTCTAATCATTAAATTATTGAAGTATTTTATATATTTTATTCCACATTTTGTTTTTTTTTCTGTATGCAAAATTATACAGAAGTCATAATGTTTCGAACATTTGTATTCGAGACCGGACGGGACTTTGGTATTGAGACGGGACTTTTCTCAAACCAAAGATAATCAATGAAAAAACTCAAAAATCGGTATTTTCACAACTGGGATTTGCATTAATTTGTTTAAAATTTACCGGAGATTTTATTTAATAAGCTCTAATTATATTAATAGAGATTTCTTTGAATTTTTTAATTTTTAATTGAGAATTTTTGAGTTAGAGAGAAAAGACCCGTCTCAATCAGGGCAGGGCGCAATTGCGGATTACGGAAATTGCGGGGTTTATGGAGTTACGGATTGCGGGTTGAGGATTTTTGGGATTTATCCGCAATTTTGGTACGCAATTTGACTTTTGGATTATTTTTCGAGACGATTTCTTGCAAGATTATTTTTTATAAAATGAATTTTTTTTTAATATTTTTATTAAAAGGCTACTCATATTTTGATTCGTCTGACTTATTCTTGGTGATTTGTTGTATTATTAGCATACATAAAAAGGGGGCGGGTTGCTAGCCAAGGGAAAAAGAGGAACTGCTTAAAAAATTTAGCTATTTTAACAAAATTCGTTAAAAATTGTGAAAAATTTTCCTCGACGGGGCTTATTGGCACTGCCCGCCTCAAAAACTCCTAATTATTTTTAAATATAGTTCTAAATCTTAGTCATTTTTAGATAAATCTTTTAACAAATTGCATAATATTTTCAAATTTTCAGGCGGCGCCTTTCGGCGCCGCCTGACCCCGCCCCCATGTTCCACATTTTTTGGGAAAAAGCACGCCGCGAAAAAAGCTGTTTTAAAAATAAAAAAGGTCGGCAATTTACATACCCGGGACCCCTTTACAAATGATTCCCAAAATGAACCCCAAAAATTTTAAAAAGAATAGATTTTACGTCACAAATTATAATTTTTTTCCTTTCGGAACCGCCAAACCAAGACAATCTTTTTAATTTTTTTTAAATGGGTTCTTAAAGGATGAGATTATTGAAATTTAATTTGAAAATTTTGAAAATTTTCGACCACAGTTCAGAATCTGCCATTTTTCCTATTTTTGCTATTTTTCTCCCGCGGCCCATATTTTGGGATTTTTGCCTCAAAAAACATGCAAAGCTTTTATTCTGATCATAAATTACTCTTAACCAATTTTTAGATTGGATTTTTTTAATTTTAAAAATTTAAAAAACATAATTTTTTGAAAACGGATTGCGGGAAATTTCGGGCTTTTTTGACCCCCGCAATTGCGGATTGCGGATTTCCGTAATTGAAAATCCATTTGCGCCAGTCCTAGTACCGAAGTCCCGTTCTGACCGAGACAGTCCGGTTTTCCCTGGTTTTCCTGCCAAAAATTCCCGGTTTTCAACCCAAAAAGGTCCCGATCCCGGTTTTGCCCAAAATTCCCGGTCCCGCTCTACTCAATTTGTCATAATATTTCAAGTAAGCCTTGGCACTGAAACCGTTAACTTTGCTCAGAAGATACAAATTTTTAATTCTTAATTTCATTTGATTGCTCCAAATGTTCTCTATTAGCTGCAAAATTTTAAAAAATTTGGTCATGTTTAAACAAAATTTTATAACCAAAAGTACAAAAAGAACCAGATTTTCAAACAATCATAACATTTCTTAGAAAAAAAAGAACATAAAACCCTGAAATAAACGGACATTACCAGAATTTTGGTGAATAAGAATCATTAAACACCATAAAATAAATGGGAATTATAAAAATGTAAAAATAAAAAAAAAAAAACTAAGAGCAAAATTAATTCTATCGAAAAATGTGACAAGGAGAGGAAAAATAAAAAAGTGAATAAAAGAAATTAAACATTGCAAAAAATAAAAGATGTATAGAAAAATAATTTAAATTAAAAAAAAATAAAATTCTCGATAAATATATTTGACTGTTTTATTGGGGTCTAAAATTCTTCAAATTTACCGCATTTTTTAGAGATATTCTCTCAAGTGAGAATAATCCGATTAAGCATTGTGGTCATAATTTGGATTTGGGCTTTTTTTATGCTGGTTTTATTGTTTGTTAATCTTAGAATAGGAATGTACCTCGTCTCTTCCCCACTTCCTTAATATGAAAATTCTACTGCTGTCCCGATCGGCTATGGACGGGACGAAACTATGCTGATCATTTTGCACTCGGTTGATCAGCTTAAATTCGGCTTTACGCAGACATGTTCAACCTGTTCTTCAATTTTGGCTAAATTCAAAAAAACCAGAACATTTTAGCCTGGTGACCGGTAGGCGAAGCCAGGGAAATTTTAATTTTTATACGATTTCACAGTTTCTCACTTCAAAAGCTAAAATTAACAAAGAGGGGAAATATGTAATTGCATTTGGTGAATTCCCTACCGAAGGATGACGAACAGAAGACATTTATTGAAAATAATTTAAGAAAATAGTGAACTACCTTTAATTTCTTATTAACAAATCTCCCGGGGGCTGAAAGGAAAAGGGCGGCCCCTCTTTTTGTGTCAACCTTTCCCGGCATTCTTTTCTGATCAGTCTCGGGGTTTGTCAATCCAAATTTTTGGATTTTTTTTTAAATTTCGGTCCTTGATTCTCGGTTTACCGTTCTTTTTTTACTGTTTTTAAGACGGTGCTAAACTACCACCATGGTAACACGTATTCCCATTTATTTTATGATGTTAATAATTCTTATTCACCAAAATTCTGGTAATAGTCAGTTTATTTCAGGGTTTCTTTATGTTCTTTTTTCTAAGAAATGTTATGATTTGGGGGTAGTGTCTTATTTTCATCTAAAAGAGGAAATTTCTGAATTTGGCTAATTTCTAACAAAATCCATTAAAAATTTTAAAAATTTTCCACGCACATTCACCCGAGTTTTTTGGAAAACTGTGCCGCAAATAATGTTAAAAATCTGATTTAATGATCCAGAATGCATTGTATTTACGATTTGTTTATCTCCTCCCCAAAATTGTTAAAAGCGATAATGGGAGACGAAAAATATAATAATTAAATAACATTTTTGATGAATAATTTTTAAAATAACTGATTTGAAGCAATTTCGCAAAATGTTCTTATTTTTTACCCTAAAAAACAAAACTCATAGCAATTTTTCTACGCTTAATTATATAATTTATTTTAAAAAATATTAAATTATGGATTATTTAAATCGCACTTTTTAGCGCATTGGGACATTTGAGGATAATTTTGGGAAAAATAAAAGCTATTCTTGAAAAATATGAAAACAATTAAATTGCGGCACCTTGTTATTGAGTTTTGTCCAAAAATGCCACTTTTACGATTTTAGCTTATAAATAATCACTTTTCTGATTTATTACCTCTAAATTATTATTTAGTTGAACCATTTACAGTCTTTTCTAGAAATACTGTAGCGTACTTTTTAGAAATTCGTCATTCGTTTCAAAAACATTCGCATGAACTGTTCGATGGAAATTGGCAACGCATGTGCGGCTGGCACCAAGCTGATCATGTTGGCAATGTCGGGCAGAACCTCATTTGAGAGGCGAACGGGCGCGAGAGAGACATGGATGAAAGAAGCGGTAGGGAACAATTTAATTGAATTTATTAATTATTTCTGTTTAATCAAATTGAATTTTAATGAATTCAATTAATGAGAAATGTCGAATAATTAATAGTGAGAAAAAAATAATTGAAATATTCACTTAAAAACTAAATTAGAGGATAATTGAAGAATATAACGAAAAAGGACGGGCTGCACTCATTTCAATTTTAAAATTTGAAAAAATGGACATTATTTGTTTTTTATTCATTGGATAAATATAATCTTGCATTTAATTAGGCCCCGGGCGAAATACAACGATTTTTTATCGCCGACCCATCGGCAGGAGAAGCGGCAGATGTGAAACACAAATTAGAAGAGGAGCAGAAAAAGCATGGTGACATTGTGTTTTTGCACGGTTTTGTCGACCTTTATGCCCACTTACATCTCAAAGTGATCAGCAAATGAAAATTAATTAATTAATTAATTAATTATAATAATTAATTTGTTTCAAGGGTTAGAAACGGAGAAAAAAAGCCTTTGTTTTGGCAATTCTTTGGCGCAATTTAATAGGTCGGATTTACATAAGCCTATATTTGCAGTGGTTCGGTGCCCTGACTTGGCAACAACGGCACTGTGCCGGTGCCGAATGGGTGGCGAAGGTGGACGACGACACGGTGGTCGATCTTCGCCGGATGGACTATTGGATAAACAAAAAATTTCGCCAAATTGCCGATGACCATCCGCTGATTTTTTTCGGGCATATGGGCGGCAGTCGAAAGCCATTTCGGAACAGGGACAGCAAATGGTCAGTCAAATTCACTTTTTTATTCTTTTTTATTTTTTTGAAAATTATAGAATTTTTTTTAAATACCAAATTATGAACGGATCAATTGTCTGTTGCCAATTGTCCGTGGCCAAATCGTCCAGTGCCCGGGACGAAATGGCCAAGTGTCGAGTGGTTTCTTCAGCCCCAAATTTATTTGCAGGTACATCTCGAGGGAAGATTTCCCTGGTGAATTGTTCCCCCCATTTGCGCTTGGCAACATTTATTTGACCAACACCGACACTGTCAAAGCTGTCTTGGCACACACCACGAAAACTAACGGCTTTTTCCTGGAGGATGTACTGTACTCGGGCATTTTGGCCGAGTTGGCCAATGTGACAATGTCCAATCAGCACAAGCACTTTATTTGGACCGAACGAAAAGCAAAACTTATTAAATAATAATTTCAAATAGATTAACTAATTATGCCAAAAATCGTTTTTCATCATGCTTTTTTTGATTTTGAATTAAATTTTGTCAATAATTTGACGATTTCATTGGGTGTAAAATTCTGTATAAATAAGCTGTCAAATTTCACCGAATTTTCTTAAAGATATTATTTATTGCTTGAATGCAATTGCACTCCAATGAGATTCGATTTCCAAGTTAAATTTGTAGAATGTGGCAAAATGGAATTAAAAATGTAAGACAAAAAGATCCAATACCGTACAAAAACTAAAAATGCAACACAAATTGATTAAAGCCGGCATTAATCGAATTTCCGTATCCTTGTAGATTTAAGCTTTTAGGGTCAGTTCTAATCCTGATTTCGTAAAAAAGTTTTCGGAAATGATCCTATAAATTCCAGTAGAGTACCAGATACTGATCCGGGCTATAAAATGGAACAGAGATTTGTTTCAACCATTTCTATGCCAATTAATTTTGGCTCCTAAAAGATCCCGCTTTTGCCGGGGTCAATAAGGACTCATTATTCTTTTTTTTAATATCGGGATATTAAAACCCGGACTAATTGCCCAGTCCTGCACATAATGCGCTCGTTGTGAACACATATTTGTCTACATTTTTGGGGAAAAGCTGAAAACCATACTTAATTGTGTTTTTGCACGGTTTTGTCGACCTTTATGCCCACTTACATCTCAAATTGATCAGCAAATGACAATTAATTAATTCATTCATTAATTATAATAATTAATTTGTTTTCAAGGGTTAGAAACGGAGAAAAAAAGCGTTTGTTTTGACAATTCTTTGACAAATTTAATATGTTGGATTTACATATCCCTATAAACATTTTTGCAGTGGTTCGGTGCCCTGACATGGCAACAACGGCACTGTGCCGGTGTCGAATGGGTGGCCAAGGTGGACGACGACACGGTGGTCCATCTGCGCCGGATGGACTATTGGATAAACAAAAAATTACGCCAAATTGCCGATGATCATCCGCTAATTATTTTCGGGCATATGGGCGCCGGCCGAAAGCCATTTCGGAAAGTGACAGCAAATGGTCAGTCAAATTCAATTTTTATTCTTTTTTTCATTGACCGTTTTTTGAATATTGTAGAATTTTTTAAAAATATACAATGGCACGGACCAATTGTCTGTTGCCAATTGTCTGTTGTCATTTGTACGTGGCCAAATTGTCCAATGTCCGGGGTTAAATGTCCATGTCTTGAGTGGCTTCTTCGGCTCCAAATTTATTTTCAGGTACATCTCGAGGGAAGATTTCCCTGGTGAATTGTTCCCCCCATTTGCGCTTGGCAACATTTATTTGACCAACACCGACACTGTCAAAGCTGTCTTGGCACACACCACGAAAACTAACGGCTTTTTCCTGGAGGATGTACTGTACTCGGGCATTTTGGCCGAGTTGGCCAATGTGACAATGTCCAATCAGCACAAGCACTTTATTTGGACCGAACGAAAAGCAAAACTTATTAAATAATAATTTCAAATAGATTAACTAATTATGCCAAATCGTTTTTCATGATACTTTTTTTAAATTTTAATTTAAATTAAATTTTGTCAATTATTAATTCTTCTTTCATATTTTCCCTATTTTTTTCAGTACGACTGCGTTGATGGCGTGCCAACCGTGTTTGCGATGTTCAATGCCGCCAATCGGGACCAATTTGGAGAATATTTTGACTATTTGAAGAAATTGTCTTGCAAAATTTAATCCTAATTCTCTTCGGAATTCCAAAACCAAAGATTTTATATTTAGTTTATGATAATTGATAACACATAAGCCAAATTTTATATGCTGTCATTTTAAGATTAAAACCTGTCGCTTAAAAATTTCTTTGAACTGATTCACTTACTTTTGATAATCAATTAAAGTTACTATTTCAAAAGTTTTGACGAATTCCGTTCTTTGATTTTCAAGAATTTGATGGATTGAATTGGATTTGATTCTTTTTGAATTTCTAACAAAAATAATATTTATTTTGCGCATGGATAACACTTATGTATTTATTAAACTGAACAGAAGAAAAGAATTGATGCCGTTTTATATTTATTTCAAGTAAATATTTTGCTTAATTAACTAATTTTATTAACATTTAATGACCTTTTAATTTAATATTGCTTAATGTCCCAATTACGAATTTTCACTGTAGCCAGCATAGAAACAAGAGACGATTTATTCCATGCAAGTTTACCTGTACAAAAAGTGACAAACGAAGATATTTTATTAGGCATAGGTTTTTGAAACAATTCGGTGATTTTTCAAGATTTTGGCCAATTCTTACAACATTGGCATGGGACTAAACAGATAAATATGTAGTTGAAAAAGATAGAATTATATAAAATTCTCTAATTTAGCTTTAAAAACGAACAAAATTTTCAGAAATTACTGTAAATGGGTTAGTGAATTTTGGTCATTTTATAGTATATTTGTCTGGCTAATTTGGCATAGTTAGCTTATGGCATCCCTTCCTCACTTCCCAGACCGCGTTTGCATTTGATACTTGCTGACACTTGAACAGGAAATTTAAAAATGCAAAATTTCTAAAAAATTTTCGACATTTTCTCCTTAATTTTTTGAGAATTTACAAAATGTCTGATCGGTAAAGAGGGGGCTTAAGCCCTGACCCGACAATTTTGGTCATTTCGGGATTATCCCCAACTCAAACCCCGAAAATCCTCAACCTCAACCATGGGCCTATTTCAATTTCCGTCATATCACTGATCTGACGTCATATTTTTCAAAATTCTGTTTCAATTTACAAGTATTTCTGACACATCATATGATAAAATTATGTCTCAATTAAATTTCAAAATGTGCGATGTCAGCATCAGACATATGATGTCATTTGGATTAAAGGGCCAAAAATAATAAATAAATTAGTAAATTTGAAAATCCCAACAGTAATTAAATTAAATAACTAATATTAATGTATTAATATTATTTCCTCATAATTAATAAAAATTTAAAAAATAAAGATATTTAACGTAAATGATGGGTGTTAGAAAAGTGAAATGAAAGTTGTAAACAATATTAATTAACTTTCTTCTTTTTTGGAAATTTTTCTAAAAAGGATTTTCAAAAAATTTGATATTTTCTGAATGAGCATATTTCATTCTATAATAAGTATTTTTCATTTTTTTTTTTTGATTATTATTAAATTTTTGGCGAATTTTTAACAAAAATTATCCCATAACTTTGCTCAAAAGCAAGAAGCAGGCTTTCAAACATTTTTAGTCAAAACTTTTTTGAAACTAAACGAAATTTTTTGATGCAGGCTATCAGAAAAGACTTAGGACATCAATTATATCAAGAAATAAAAAATTAAATAATTTATATTTAAATATTTCATTAGAAAGCCACCTATAATTTTCATCAAACTTTATTAGAACCAACAAAATTAAAGGACCCTTTTTATCATTTTCTAATTGGTGAATTTGTGTAATTCTGACGAACTTTGAACACAAATAACAAATTCAACCCTAAAAATGAGTGAAAGCATAAAATAAAATTAAATTAAATTGAAAGGAAATAAGCTGAATTATTAAATAACTTAATTTCCACAAATTTGGATTTGCCTTGTTTATCGAGCTTGAATATGAGTGATAGCAATGTGCTGATCAGTTGATCAAAGCTTACATAGCCTGGCTTAGAATTGAAAGTTTTTGGGCCAAGGGCTTACTTGAAATGTTATGATAAAATGCCAATTTCAGAAGTCGCCTTTTGTTTTTTTACCTCTTGTCTTTTTCCATTTTTTACAATTAATTAAAGCATTTTTTGCATTTTTTCTATTTTTCTGCATTGCATTGAGATGAATGTTCAATTTACCATCTCTTCTCCTTGTGTTGACTCATTAACAGCGCTAAATTCCAACCAATTTTCGAATTTGAATAAGGCATAACAAATTATGCTAATGATTTTTGTTCTTATTTTAAAAATATATTTAATTAAAGCATATGTTAAATTTGATATTTTAGAACCAATAATGCACTTTTGCTCTCACATTTAATCATTTTAATTTTGTATTCAAATTTCAATAACTGCAAGTGCTCGTCGGAAAAATGCAAAGAAAATTTAACGGGCAAAGAAATTGAACGGTTAATTGGTGACAATCATTTGAAATGATTTATTTGTCTGATTTTGTGGCACTGCAATAATTTTTCTCCTTTTTAAATACACATATGTAAAGCATTCCAGGCTTTTCCCTGAACGTGTTGACAAGTACATTTTCGCATCATGGGGTGGCCCATGTCACGGACTTGGCAACTAAATGGTAAAATGAAATGCACTAATTACTTTTTAAATATTTTTATTTGAATTAAAAATCTACATTTTTTAAAATTTCATTTAGTACCGTTTCGCCGCTTTGTATGCTATTGGAAAAGCCAACGGACGGAAGCGAATTTTTAAAGAGGATCAAAAATGTGAGCCATCATCATATGGACCGCATGAGTCAGAAGGAGTGCGAGAGATGGAAATGCTTTTCCCGGTCTATGCTTCACAAATAAAATTCATTGTAAAATTTCAAACAATTCGAAATTAATTTTTAAATGCTTTTCGAATTCGGCTCAAACGCTGAATGCCACCTTTTACATAAAGGGTTTTGCGCCAGAATGCTGTAAATTTGTGGACCCACAAAAGTTGGCACTTTTTAAAAATTTAATTTCATTTTTTGTGCTTAAGACACGCCATCGGAAGTATCAAAGAGAAATACTTAAAAGTTGAAGTAATTTTTGTGAATATTTTTTTGAAAACCAAAGAACGGAAATTCGACAAATTTTCCAAATTGGGCATGAATTGTGCAAAACTGTGGACACATACCAAAGCCAATTATTTGGGTATGTACAAATAATTCATTAAGTCTAAATTTTAAACGTACACGGTCAGATCACTCCTTAACACTGAATTGAAAAACCGAAGTGCTTTAGATCGGAATAAATTTCGAAAATAAGTGAAACTACCACCATTTTGTGTCACACCATAGAAATGTGCGCTAAATAGTATTGGTCTTGAGTTTTTTGCCACTACCTTGGCGGGTTTTTACAAATCCTCAATTTATATAAAATGATAGAATTTTTTTGTTTCAGAAATGATCAGTCGCACAAATTTTGTGTGCACACCCGAACTGACGATTTCCGTACTTATGGTTGGGAAAGCAAAAAAGATTTTACGGAGCGTGGAATTGAATTTGGTTTTCACTTTTTAAAGGTGGAAAGAATTTATTTTAAAAAATTAATTTGAAAAATTCAGAAAAAAATTAGCAACATTTCAATTTCTGTCGTTTTACTGGGAGAAGATAGCAATTTTTGAAAGCATTGACAATCAATCGCCAAGTAAATATTTTCACTAATTATTTTTGTTCCAAAATGATCATTTTTTACTTTTAAATTACCCAAATTTTTGAATTTTCATCAAAACATAAGAAATATGCAATTTCGACCAGAAAATGAAGAATTCTATTCCGGAAGAATAACCCGATAATCCAGTGCCATCCCCTGATTGAAATTTAATTAATTTGCTTCTTGAGCTGATTTCCAATATGTATTTGCCCAAATCAATGCCAAGGGCAAATGATTTTGCGTTTGCCACAACTGCATGCGACTCTCTGCTGGTCACGGCACAGTCTTCGACCTATGCATGGTGGATTGCTTATTTGATGCCGGACAATTCGACCATTTTTTACAATTCCAAATTCGAAAAAGGCAATCATTTATTTTTCAATAATTTGTTTAAGCTTATCAGTTTTTAGTTTTTTTTTCATTTTTTGCATGCAAATTTATTATTTGCCATTTTTGCGCATATTTTGTGCATATTTTGCGATTTTAAGTTCTAATCATAATTATTTAGGCTTTCCGCACACACGTGACAATTTTTTGGCCCAATGGGTGCCGGTACAACTGAGGACCAACGGGACAATGTCATCGGATTGAATAATGGCTTAATTAATCAATTACTTGAAATAAATATAAAACGTCGACAAATCTTTTCTTTCCATCAATTTAATTAATACATTAGTGTAATATTATTGATCAGATTAAATTCAATCTTTCAAATGCTTTGAAAAGAAATTTTTCATGACTAATTTAAATCTCAAACAGCAGGCATATAAAATTTGGCTTACAAATTAGTGTTATCAATAGGGCGAGGATTTTAGTTTTTTAATTGTTTTTTCTGCCGCTTTATTTAGACGAGAAATGCACGAAAAACACATTTTTAGCTCGGAAATTCTTCATTTTAACGCCACTATTCATCACTAGGAATCACTATTTTTGAGCTTCGCCTCTAAAAACTATTTCGTAAGTTGGCCACTAAAATAATTTTTTTGCCACTATTTTGGCATTTTTTGGAAAATTTCACAAAAATGCAATAAAAACACAAAACACACGCCAAGAATCGACCTAAAAATTTTCAAAAATACACCCCTAAGAATTGGAAAAATTTCACAAAAATTCTTCCTCCAAATTTTCTTCTTGTTCAATATTTGCTAAGAAAATTAACTGCAACCAGTAAATAAAATTTTCTGGCTTAATTTTAAATTATTTTCAAATTAAAAATTAAAAAAGTACACCCCTAAATTTAGAACTTTTTCGCCACTATTTTGCCACTAAAAATCCTCGCCCTAGTTATCAATTATCATAAACTAAATATAAAATCTTTGGTTTTGGAATTCCGAAGAGAATTAGGATTAAATTTTGCAAGACAATTTCTTCAAATAATCAAAATATTCTCCAAATTGGTCCCGATTGGCGGCATTGAACATCGCAAACACGGTTGGCACGCCATCAACGCAGTCGTACTGCAAAAATTAGGAAAAATATAATCTATTTGAAATATTATTTAAAAAGTTTTGCTTTTCGTTCGGTCCAAATAAAGTGCTTCTGCTGGTCGGACTTTGTCACATTGGCCAACTCGGCCAAAATGCCCGAGTACAGTACATCCTCCAGGAAAAAGCCGTTAGTTTTCGGGCTGTGTGCCAAGACAGCTTTGACAGTGTCGGTGTTGGTCAAATAAATGTTGCCAAGCGCAAATATGGGGAACAATTCACCAGGGAAATCTTCCCTCGAGATGTACCTGAAAATAAATTTGGAGCCGAAGAAGCCACTCAAGACATGGACATTTAACCCCGGACATTGGACAATTTGGCCACGTACAAATGACAACAGACAATTGGCAACAGACAATTGGTCCGTGCCATTGTATATTTTTAAAAAATTCTACAATATTCAAAAAACGGTCAATGAAAAAAAGAATAAAAATTGAATTTGACTGACCATTTGCTGTCACTGTTCCGAAATGGCTTTCGGCCGGCGCCCATATGCCCGAAAATAATTAGCGGATGATCAACGGCAATTTGGCGAAATTTTTTGTTTATCCAATAGTCCATCCGGCGCAGATGGACCACCGTGTCGTCGTCCACCTTCGCCACCCATTCGGCACCGGCACAGTGCCGTTGTTGCCATGTCAGAGCACCGAACCACTGCAAAAATGTTTATAGGGAAATGTAAATCCGACCTATTAAATTGCGCCAAAGAATTGCCAAAACAAAGGCTTTTTTTCTCCGTTTCTATCAATTGAAAGCAATTAATTGTAATTAGAAAGTATAATATATTTTGAATTAATTAAAATTAATTTTTGTTTTTTAATAAAATCACTTTGAGATGTAAATGCTTGTACTTATCCACAAAGCCGTGCAAAAA
Organism: Heterodera glycines; assembly: GCA_004148225.2. Lineage (NCBI taxonomy): Eukaryota > Metazoa > Nematoda > Chromadorea > Rhabditida > Heteroderidae > Heterodera > Heterodera glycines. The sequence continues at coordinate 4,914,420 of CP049710.1, read as the reverse complement.
CACAATGTCTCCATGCTTTTTCTGCTCCTCTTCTAATTTGTGTTTCACATCTGCCGCTTCTCCTCCCGATGGGTCGGCGATAAAAAATCGTTGTATTTCGCCCGGGGCCTAATTAAATGCAAGATTATATTTATCCAATCAAAAAAAAATTAATGTCAATTTTGCTCAAATTTTAAATTCAAATGAGTGCAGCCCGTCCTTTTTCGTTATATTCTTCAATTATCCTCTAATTTAGTTTTTAAGTGAATATTTCAATTATTTTCAACCTATTAATATTATTCTACATTCTGATTAATTAAATTCCTTAAAATTCAAATTAATTAAACCCAATAAATTAATAATTTAACACTATTTGTTTCATCAACAAAATATTGGAACCAACTTAATTAGTGCTTTAAATTGTTTCCCCCGTTATTTCGCCAATAAATTATTAAAATTCCTTTAATAAATTCAATTAAATTGTTTCCTACCGCTTCTTTCATCCATGTCTCTCTCGCGCCCGTTCGCCTCTCAAATGAGGTTCTGCCCGACATTGCCAACATGATCAGCTTGGTGCCCGACGCACATGCATTGCCAATTTCCATCGAACAGTTCATGCGAATGTTTTTGAAGAGAATTGCAAATTTCTAAAAAGTACGCTACAGCATTTCTAGAACTGACCAAAACTGTAAACGAGTCCAAAAAATATTAAATTAAAATATTAAATTTAAATGCAAAAAACAAAATAATAATTTTAACAAAAATCGTAAAAATGGCAAAGGTAGTTAACAAATTTTATTATTTTCCGTTTTTGCCATTTTTATACAAAAAAGTAACCACCTCAGTTGGAACAAATGCAGTTTTGTTGGCAATTTGCTTCACAAGCGGGTCAGCCAGAAGCTGCATTTTGGTACAGCAATTTTAGTTGAAAACATTTTTTGTTAATTTTATTAATTAGTTATCCATGCTTAATCCATTTTTAAATATCATTTGCAAACATTATTTCTTTGACAATTAAAATTATCCCATGCTTTGTCTACTAATTACCATTCTTTTGTTAATTAATTCATTCTCATGCTTTGTTTAATTAACCATGTTTCATTAAAACTCCTACTTGCTTCACTAACGATGATTTTAATTAAGCTGTGCTTATTAGTTCATTGATTAATTACCCAAGCTTCCATGGCGCAGTTGTGACTGCGGCTGGTGAACAGTTTCATCTTCTGCTGCTGTTGTTGTTGTTGGTTCATCATTGGCAGCATGTCCAGCCAAAGAAGCCAAAGTGCCGCATAATCTGCCAAAAATGGTGCACCTGTTGAACCATAACTCACAACAAAATCATTTTGCATGGTACGCTCATCGACAACAAACGGCGGCGGCACTTCGAAAAATTCAAATTGGCATTTTTATTGAAATTTATAATGAAATTTAAAAACTCCACCGTTTCCAAGGGGAAAACTTTGCGTGATGAGTTCATCGGTTCTTTTACCATTAAGAATAATTGAAAAGCGTCTTTCCTTTATCCCAAAATGATATCTTAAATAATGTAATATGTATTTAATATTATTGTTTGTTGCAAATTTATTAATTTTTGATTAATTTGTGATTAATTAAAAAATAAGAAAAATATAAACGAATGATGATGTGAAGCAATTGATGCCTCCATCAGAATTGTCGCACCGATGGCTGCTGGCTTTGGCATTGGCATTGTGCGCAGTTTTATGCCACGCCAATGAGTTGAACTATTTTTATGGCCATTCTTGGCCATCACTTCCGCGCATTCGCTCGTAATCGGATTGTCCTGAGTTTGATTAATAAATAATTAAGCGTTCATATTAATGAATAATTTACCTTTGATCACCAATTGTGAATGTTCTTTTCACTTTGAAATTGGCCGCAATGTCCAAGTGATTGCCTCGTTGAAGCAATGCCGGATAACAAATCAAAAGTCTAAAGAGGCATTTAAAAATTGTTTAATTATTTTTTGTTATAGTAATTTCTTTTCCCACCCGTCGTCACAATTTCCGCTGTTTTGTGAAAGTCGAAATTCAATTCCATAGGCCTTTTTTTCGTGGCTCCATCCGTCCATTGTTTTCGGGGCATTTCTCAGCAGATGTGCATAATTTGATCACTCGCACACCGACGTCAGTGCCATTTGTCAGAAGAATACTTTAAAATTTAAGAAAAAAATTTTAATAAATATTAAAATTTCAAACTTACGGCAGGCAGGGCGACAAATAGGCAGGTGAAACATTTAAAAGTGCAATTAAGAAATAGATTAAATTAATGGTGGAAAAGTGCATTATTTTAATCTTCTAAAGCAATTTACTAATATTATGTGGTAAATTTAAAAAAAAATTATTCAGCCGATCAGTGAGAACAAATTGAAAATGGACTAATGATTCAGCTGAGTTTTGTAGTAAATGAGCCCACAAAATGCAATGAATATAAACGATATATGATAATGAAAAATTCACTTGAATAAATTACTAAAGCTTTTTTGTCACAAATTTCAGTGAGTATTAATAAAAGAAAAACAAAATTAATTAATAGTTGAGACAATTAAGCAATGCTAAATTAGGAAGTCAGTAAAAATGTCGCATTGGCAAATGTTAACCAAATAAAAATAATTAATGAATAAATTGAGCAGAATAAGCAATGCTAATTTGAGAGAATTGCATTGGAATGCTGCATTGGGAAATGTTAAAAAATTATAATTAATTAATTAATTGAGCAAAATAAGCAATGCTAATTTGAGAGAATTGCATTGGAATGCTGCATTGGGAAATGTTAAAAAATTATAATTAATTAATTAATTGAGCAAAATAAGCAATGCTAATTTGAGAGAATTGCATTGGAATGCTGCATTGGGAAATGTTAAAAAAATTATAATTAATTAATTAATTGAGCAAAATAAGCAATGCTAATTTGAGAGAATTGCATTGGAATGTTGCATTAGCAAATAACTGATTCAGAAAAATGCACAAATATAATAAATGAATGAGCGAGGCCAAAGACCAAAATGCATGTAAAGTGAATTTAAAAGGCAATTGTCCACAGACATTTCTCATCAGTTGGCATTGGCATTAGCGAGCGCAATTTGAGAACAGTGTTTCGGTTTGAGAAATTCTTGGATTTTTGGACTTTTTGTTTTTATTTTGGTCCTTGATTCTTCTCGATTTACCGTTCTTTTTTTACTGTTTTAAGACGGTGCTAAACTACCACCATGGTAACACGCATTTGGCTGCTTTTGTCTTCCGTTTTTCTGCTTTGCCTGACCACGAACGCAACGGGCATGAATGAGCAGGTTTAGATCAATTATTTAATAAACTGTTCATAATGATTTTCCCTAACCCAAATTGGTCCATAAAAATTATTGATGCTTGAGAGTCTCACTCTGGATAATTGCTCGAGAAAAGAAATCGTTTTTGCTATTGGTTTTTAGTAAGCCAAATTTTTGGTCTCCTCGTCCTTGAAAATTAAAAAAATGGAAATTGGGGGGTTACTGTCTCAAAACCCGAAATATTCAGTTTACCAAAATCAAAATTTGACGGACTCTAAGAGAAGCCAATTAGCTTTTTTAAATTTTTGCAATTATAGGCTTTTGAAATTAATTTCAAAAATATTCGCATGGACTGTTGGATGGAAATTGGCCGTGTTTGTCCGGCCGGCACCAAGCTGATCATGTTGTCAATGTCAAGCCGAGACCATTTCGAGATGAGAACGGGAGTCAGAGAAACGTGGATGAAAGATGCGGTGAAAAATTAATAAATGAAATTTGAATTTTTAATCTAATTTTGCGTTTAATCAGGCGCCCGGTGAAATTCTCCGGTTTTTCGTTGCTGATCAATCGGGAGGAGAAGCGGCAGATGTGAAACAAAAATTAGAAGAGGAGCAGAAAAAGCATGGAGACATTGTGTTTTTGCACGGTTTTGTCGACCTTTATGCTCACTTACATCTCAAAGTGATCAGCAAATACATTAATTAACAATAAATTAATTTGAAATATTTTACATTGATTTAGCATTAATTTTAAATTATTAACTCAATTTTATACATTTCCAGTGGTTCGGTGCCCTGACATGGCAACAACGGCACTGTGCCGGTGCCGAATGGGTGGCAAAAATTGATGACAGTTCGGTGGTCGATCTTCGCCGGATGGACTATTGGATAAACAAAAAATTGCGTCAAATTGCCGATGATCATCCGCTGATTTTTTTCGGGCATATGGGCGGCAGTCGAAAGCCATTTCGGAACTGGGAGAGCAAATGGTCAGTTGGGCTTAAAGTTTGTGGGTGTTCGGGGCATTTTAAAAATTTCTGGGGCACAAATTGGCGCGCCAAATTCAAATTTTGTTTGGGTACGTGCCAATGGAACTGTACTCAGCGGATATTTATCCGCCATTTGTGCTCGGGCCCACGTATTTGACCACGTCGGCCACCGTCAGTGCAGTGCTGAAACACGCCAACAAAGCAATTGGCTTCAATTTGGACGACGTGCTATTCACTGGCATTTTGGCCGAGTTGGCCAATGCGACAGTGTCCGACCAGCAGACGCACTTCATTTGGATGGAACGAAAAGCAAATATTATTTTATAAAAAATAATTAAAATGTTTTTGATTTTTGAATATTATTTTATTGGATTTTAATATATTATTTATGAAATATAATTAAAATAATTTAGGATTTTAATTATAATTGACAATTTTTCGTTTATTAATTGTTATTCAGTTCGAATGTGTCGAGGGTGTGCCAAGTGTTTTTGCCATTTGGGACGCAACAAGCCGTTCTATGATCGAGCAGCACCATGCCTATTTGAAGAAGATGTCATGCCAAAAGTAGTTGAGTGACACCGCGATCAGTGATCAGTGATCATTTCGTCACAAATTGCGAATTTTTGTGATTGATTGTCGCCATAAAATAAAGAGAAGTGGCACTATGACAAACTTTATTCTTTGTCCATGAACAAGTCTTAACGGTAATTAACTGAAATATTTTCCCATTTTTGATATACATTAATAAAGTTATTTTTCCACGAAATATAACGAGGGCTGGAGTTTTTAGGTGCTAAACATCAAGAATTTGGCAGCTAAATAGTTATTAAAAAGGTAGAAATAGTTGCTAAAAAATGCAAAATGCCAAAATAATTGTTAAAATAGTTGCCAAAAATTGGTAGATACTGCTCAATAAATGGGAAAATTTGCCAAAGATACCTCATTCTTTATTCATTTGGTGTCATAATTGCTAATGAAATCCTTTAATGCTTTTAGTTGAATCGTAAAACAAAAATTTTCAAAAAAAATAAACTATTTCCGGCGGCACATAACGGTACTGACAAAGGAAGGTCCCCAGGTGTCCGTGGGATTTCCAAATGAAATTTGGTGGGTGGATAGAGCACCCATGGTTTCTTAAGAAAAATATTTTTATTTTCTGCGAAATGAGCACGAGTGCCGAGTTATGACGTGCCAAAGTTTTTATTTTTTCTAATTAAAGAAAAGGAACAATTATTTTGTTCACTTAAAAGCATCTGATGGTGCAGAGGTAGTGTGTTAGGTAAAATTTTTTTGTGTCCCAGGTTCGAATCCTCTGCGTTCTAATACATTTTACAATTTTTACTTAAAAACAAATTAATTTTTGTGTAAAACTTTATGAGTAATTTATTTGTCAAAATGGATTAAAAAAATAAGATTTTAAATCAAAAAAATTTTTTTTTGTGATAATGATAATTGACTTTGGCATAAAAAGCAAAAATTAAAATTAAAAAATGAAAATGTATGTGGGAGATCCGAACCTGGGTCCAGAAAACACTGAATAGCGCACTACCGCTGCACCACTGAACTCTGCAGAGGTGTCCAAACAATTTTTTAATTTGTTTATTCATTAAAAAACTTTGGCACGTCATAACTCGGCACTCGTGCTCATTTCGCAGAAAATAAAAATATTTTTCTTAAGAAACCATGGGTGCTCTATCCACCCACCAAATTTCATTTGGAAATCCCACGGACACCTGGGGACCTTCCTTTGTGAGAACCTCAATTTACCATTTTTATTGAAATTTTGACACAAAATTTCAACAATAGTCATTTTATACCCTGGTGGCTTAGAATTGAAAGTTTTAAGGGTCAAGGGCTTACTTGAAATGTTATGAAAATATGCCAATTTCAGAGGTAGCCTTTTGTTTTTTTGCCTCTTATCTTTTTTTCATTTTTTACAATTAGTAAATTTGATATTTTAGAACCAAAAATGCACTTTTGGTCTCACATTTTAATCATTTTAATTTTGCATTCAAATTTCAATAACAGCAAGTGTTCGTCGGCAAAATGCAAAGAAAATTGTACTTTTTCGTATAATGAAATACATTTATAAATATTCCCGAACTGATGATTTCCGTTCTTATGGTTGGGAAAGAAAAAAGGATTTTACGGAGAGTGGAATTGAATTTGGTTTTCAGTTGGAAAGAATTAAAAAAAAAATTTTTAATTTGAAAAATTCAGAAAAAAGTTAGCAACATTTCAATTTCTGTCGTTTTACTGGGAGAAGATAAGCAATTTTTGAAAGCATTGACAATCAATCGCCAAGTAAATATTTTCACTAATTAATTTTGTTCCAAAATTATCATTTTCACTTTTAAACTACCCAAATTTTTTGAATTTCATCAAAATATAAAAATATTAGACAAAAATTAATTTTTTTTATTTTTTTTTTAACTTTAAAGATATTTTTGCTTTTTTATCTTTAATGAATTTTTTTGATTAAAAAAATATATATAAATAAAGATTTTGTTGCATACATAACTTTTAAACTCCAAAGGGAATTATCCGAGTTGAAACCCCGGCGTTGTTGTTTGAAAATTTCGGGGGTCGGGATTTTTCGTGATCAGCAATTTCTGTTGGGGTAATTTCATGAAAAATTATCGAAAAATTAAATTGATCATTGCTTTTTAAATTAATTTTCACTTTTTAAATTTCCTTTTCAAGTGTCAGCAAGCATCACTAGTAAATGTAAACATCGATTAAAAATTATTACAAAAATTCATATTTAAAAAAATTTTGAAAAATTTTTTAAATTGAGACGGACTAATTTTATTTTGCATTTGTTTAAGCTTTCAGCTGAAAATTCGGCGGTGGAACTTATTCGGATAAAAAAAAGAATTAAATATTTAAAAGAGAGATCACAAGTCACACAATTAAAAATAAATAAGTCAAAGCGGCTCAAATTTATCAAAAATTCGTTAGTTTTTTTTACGCCGTTTTTGAGTCAATTTAAAAAAATAAAGAGTTTTTTGGAGCTCCAGCGGTGCCGATAGGCGCAGCCGTGAATTTTTTTTTAAATTTGAGTGCAATTTGTTAAAACATTTGTCCAAAAAATGACCTAAATTTGCGATCTGGGCTACTTCTTAAGAAAAAAAAATTAATTTTTGGGGCCGGCGGTGCAGATAGGCGCCGCCGGGGAAAATTTTGAAATTTTCAGTGCACTTTGTGAATAAATTTAGTCCAAAAATGACAATATTTTATGATTTTAATTGTTAAAATTGTGATTAAATTCCTTTGAAAAAGGAATAATTTTAAAAATTAGAAGAAATAATTACTACTTGGAGGGGTACTGATCCAACGCTAAAATGAAAAAAATAACCAAGAATCCATTGAACCATGCACATTAACAAAGGTATGAAGTAAAAAGTTACCAAAAGTATATTTATTTCTAACTTAACAAAAAGCCAATCATTAGGGGTGTAAAAAAGTCTCGGTATCGGTCTCGAAAATCGAGACCGAGACTTAAAAACCAAGACCGAGACTTGAGACCGAGACCAAAAAACCGAGACTTTTCTCGAGTCGAGACTCGAGAACCGAGACTCTTGAACATCACTACTCTCCCCCCTCCCCGCTGGATAGCGCCCTTTCAGAATGTGCACAATTTTCATGAGTTCATTATGGAAGATTTCAGTCCTTCCAAATATTAATCCAAACAAACTGTTTTATAAAGTATTTAAACAGTAATATAAATCAACCAAATGTTAAATGGACTTCTTTTTTACTAAATTACTTGACCCACGAGCATTTTGACTTTTTCATTTTGTAAATTCTGTCTGTTAATATCTCAAAATTTCTTGACCCTTTTTGAATTTTAGAAAAACGGAAATATTTTAGTCAAACTCTATCTGATTAATTATAATTTCAAACACAGATTACTACAATACAGATCATATTGGATAAAACTTTGATGGAATTGATAAAGAAAGTTTTGCTACATTTTTCTGTCAGAAATAGATAAAATGAACGATGCCTTTATTGATAAAAAAAATGGCATTTTTGTAAGTTTGTACAATATTAGTTGATTCCGATGAGATATGAACGCAATTTTAAAAAGAAAATTTCTCCCGACGGAATTAATTTTCGAATTAATTAATTTTCTGCCACCCAAAAGGCGTTGGGCAACAACAAGGGTTTCGGCAAAATTCGACAATTTGGTCTTACGAAGGCAAGCCGACTGGCACACAATGTGTTTATTTATAGTATGCGATTAATTTAAATATTTTACTTAAATATAAATTGGATCGTCCATAATTTATTTTGAGTATCCGATCAATTTATTTAAAATTAATTTAGGCCGGCCAATTTGATGCTGCTGTTGAGCATCTCATGAAACATGTTTTCAGAGTTAGCGGCGTGCTTCTTTTTCACGACATACGGGGTAATATTTCATCATATTTAATTTATGTGGAAGGATGGGATTAAAAAACTTCCAAAAGTAAAAGCGGGGCCTTTATCCCTCCTTCACTTTGACTTTTTTTTATTCGAATAAATAAAATAAAAAATTCTCAGATTAATATTTTTTAGTTTTATTTTCAAAAAAATAACCAAAAAATGGCTTTAACCTAGAGCGGAAAACCCAAAATTCGTGAGTCAGTTTTCAATTACCAAATGAAATTGCAAATTTAAAAAATATAATGTATTGAGTAGTTGCTAAAAAATGAAATGATATAAAATTATCAGTTTATAAATTCCACTAAACTTTTTGAAAATTTCTCGCCATTACCGGCACCGACGGGACAAAATATTCTTTAAAATTTCTTAAATAGGTAGGCTCAAAATCCTAAATTTTAATTTTGAACAAATTTTCTAACAAATGCAACCAATTTTCCAAAATTTTCCACAAAGGTTTTTGAAAAAGAGCGCCGCGAAAAATTGTGTGAAAAGCAAAAGTTCCTGCCACAGTATTTCATATATACACACACACACACACACACACACTTAAATTTTTATAATTTGATTTAAAATATGTAAATTGAAAATCCAAATCCCTACCATGCTGACTCCGTTAAACTCCGACCCCGACATTTCACAACCCAGACATCGGGGTTTCAGCCTTAATGCAAAGGATTGGTTATCATTGCTTGATAAGAACTTGACCCGGATTAATATTGCAATTATTTGCTCCTATGCAGTTTGTGCTCCACATATATTTTTTATATTTATATGTAAAAGTACGGCACAAATAATGCCATTTTATATGTTTCTGGCTCGCTAAGCACGAATCCGGCATCCATTTGAACCCCGAAGCCGAACAAATAATCGAAAGGCCATTTTCCAAAATTTACTTTATCGCTCAAAATTAATTCAAATACACGAATACATGTTGAGTTAGTTGAAAATGCATTCAAAATGCAGAAAATTGACAATAGCAACAGGTTTTGAATCGAAGAAGATGCATTTGAATTGATTTTGAGCATTACAATAAATGTGAATTTTGGAAAAATGGGATTTCGAGTTTTTCTTCGGGATCGGGATTGTTCAGAGACCCCTAAAATCTATAAATTGGCATTCTTTGTACCGGTACTTTTAAATGCATAAAGCTGTTGAACAAAAACTTCACCTTTTTGTCACCTTTCACTTTCTCCGTTTTCACCTTTTTGGGTGAATTCACGTTCACCATCATTTACTTTTTTGTCCCTTTCACTTTATTTTGGCCATTTTCGAATCCCGGACCCGAATTGGAACAAAAAGTCGAAAATACATAGGAATTTTCACAATTCTCAATTTTATTTTATCGTAATATAAAAAGTCATCAGAAGTGCGAAAACCACTTAGTCTGACGACTGTTCAGAATAAATTCGTCATAGAGTTTGTCAGTAAAATACAATATAATGAACAGAAAATAATCTGAAAATTACTTCCACTAAAAAATTTAATTAAATTTTGTGCACTAAATTGGCGAAATGAATCGCAAAAATTCCAAAACCTCAATTTATCTATAAAAAATGAAGAAAAAAAAAGCCCGCAACTCGTGTCCGGGCTACGGGTTTGGAAACAGCACGTGGTACGGCTCACGTGCAAAAAAGCCGTAAAGCCCGCGTGCCCGTGAAACCCGTGTCCAGCCTAAAAACACGGATTACGGGCGCGGGCCCGTAAACCCGCGCACGGGCCCGGCCTAATCCGATCTCTAATAATCATTAAGTTCCTATCACGTTTGTTTCAGCGATTTTACGCTACATCAAAAGGCAGCCAGCGACCTATGTGACCGCGAGTGAAATTGAGCGGGCTTCATCCTCATATAACTTCGAATTGTATCGCAAAGACATGTCCATTATTCGCGACATGCTTCTGGATGATATCGAACTCTTCCAGAGCGTTCCTCAATGTAAGCCAATGGAGGGACTGACCGCAGGTCCCGGTCCCGGCACTGGTCAGTAACGTTCCAAGTTTTTCCTGAAAGTACAGCTCCGGCCTATTTTTTAAATTTTGATGGAACATTTTTTGGTATGGAGAAAAAAACGAAGAATTTTTTTCGAAAATTTTCCAGATTTCAAGCCATTTTTGGCTTTTCAGATCACTATGAAGGAGTGAAAGCAAATATAATTTTTGTGAAAAAAGTTCAGAAAACCAATAAATATCAATGATGAAGATTTTTAAAATATTTAATATTTTCAAAAATTTATTAGGAAATTTATTTTCTTTAAATTAAATATTTCCTTTTCCGAAAGACTTTTTTGTATTACCAAACCGTGACCGGGAAATAGCTTGTTTTGGTCAATTTTGGAACAAAAGTGAGAATTTTTTAAATTTTGAATTTCAACTTTACTTTTTGTTCGAATTCGGGTCCAGTATTCGAAATTAGTGAAAATGAATCATGGGTTCGGGTTCTCCGGCCTAGAAAACCCCCGTGAACATGTTTTCAGCTTCCAGTGGCCTGAAACAAACGTAAACAAGTTTTTTGGTGGTTGTTCAGCTAGGGTAGCCCTTTAAATAACAAAAAAAAAATTGTTTAAAAAAAATTATCTTGCATGAAATCATCGAAAAATAATCCAAAAACACAATTACGGATTTTCCATAATCCGTCATTACGCCCAGCACTGGTTTATATACCTTAACCTTGTATGAGTCTTTTGCCCATTACATTTTAGACTTGTACCGTCTTTGTGAATTCTATGAGGTGGACGATGAATGGACACGAAAACTCTGGGTTAAATGAAGAACTTCTCAATTTGACCTTGGAAATTTTCCACAAATACGGCAAAACGAACTCAGAATCTGTCGAATGTTTAAAATTGCGTCCGGAGAAAATTTATTATGCCTAACTTTGCCTATTTTAGTCTTTTGTTCTTTATGCCTAAATGCCTATTTCCGTACCTATTTCGCTATTTTTGGCGCATTTTCAGGATTATCGGAAAAATTCTTAACAAAAATACAATAAAAACGAAAAATACACCCATAAGAATTTTTTAAAAAACTTCACAAAAATTGATCCCCAAAAATAAAATTTCTTTCTTGATAAAAATTTTTGGTTTAAAATTGTCCTTATTTGAAAAAACTTTAAAACAATTGAAATAAAAGCAAAATAAGTTTTTTAAATTTTTATGTGTTTGTTACTTGAAAAGTGTTAATAAAAAAATTTATTTGCCTTTTTTGTGCCTGTTTAATGCCTATTTCACCATTTTTTATGCCTAAAAAACGAAGCCCTATTAATAACATTTAAGCCTTAAATGATATGAATTTATAAATATGCTCATCTTTGGGTAATGGCTATGATTTATCTGATTTTATTTTGGGTTACTGGCTTGGTTCTAAAATATTGTTTTAGGTCGAATAATAGCCCGACGATGCCAATTGCATCGCCGGAAAATGATGACTTTTAGCTTTTTAGCCATTAAAAAGGTAATTTAAGTGTGGGATGAACAATTTGGAGAGTGGCGGAAGTGAATTAGATTCATTTGAATGGTCAAAATGGAGGCTTAAATTTGGCAAACAAAATTTTGTTTCTATCGTTTTTAGGACCTTATGTGCCATTTTATTCACAGAAACCGTTTGTCATATACTTTATCGAATTTAAATAAACATATGAACCGAGCATTTGTCTAACTAAACTCACAACCATCAATCTCATTGTCGTCCTTCGAATGGACACGAAGACTCTGGGATAGGTAAATGAAGAAATTCTCAATTTGACCTTGGAATACAATAAAACGAACTCACAATCTGTCGAATTAAACTGGGGATTCCCTGCTGTAAATTCAATGAATGGCAGGCCACACTGACAGCAAAAAATGAATGAATTGAAAAAAGAAATTTCATAAATTTGGTGGCACCGGGGAAAGGCGCCGTGCCGGGCCATCGTTGCTTTTGTCCTCGGCTTCCCCCCCCCGCCCATCGCATTTAACCGAATTCACTCGAACAAATTGTTGATTTATTCTTAAATAATATTTTTCCCAAAAAGCAATTTGATGTTGTCCTAAAGTCTTAAACTGTCTTAAATTGAACAGCAGTAACCATTTTATCAATTTTATTTGGCATTTGTTTGACTTTTGACAATGCATTTTTTATTATTTTGTAATTTTTAGTGCCTTTTTCAGAAATTGAGAAATTTAACCGAAATTTACTAAAAAAAAAAACTTTCTTCTATGCTTTAACTTAATTGATCAAAATTTTTGATTTCAAAGTCGAAACTTTTTCAATGTTTTACCAAGCCTTTGATTTCTTCTTTTCACTCTCCGATTTGCTCAAAAGAATAAAAATGAGTTCGAAATGTTGAAAAAAATATTTTGAAATGATTTAGTAAGTTTAAAATAAATAAAAATTGCCAAATTTTCAATATTTTCATGCCTTTTACCATATTTTCCCCTATTAAATTGCGTCCGTCCGTCTTTTCCCTTTCCTTCTTTTTATCCGTTCTTTCACTTTCATTTGCCTTTTTCTGACCTTTCGGTCATTTTCCCTCTCCAATAAATGCGAAAAGCAGACACTGAAACGAAAAATGATAAGTGATAACAAACATATCAAAACATTGGTCAGCAAAACCAACACATAAAAAGGGACTTAAAATATATGCAAATTTATTTATTTTTGTTTTTATTTTGCGATTTATTGGCGAGAAAATTCCAACACATTTTTCTCTTTTTGGAATTCTCCGTTTTGAAGAAGCATAGCAATGGAGGAAAAGCGAACGGCTTCTGCCCCCTGCCCCCCCCCCGCCCGCCATTCCCTTTCAGGCCATCAATTCGCATTTGCAGAAAAATTTCCAATTTTTTATTCCTTTAAATTTAATTTTGTTTCTCCCTGCTGAATTTGAACCTCACCTGCCGTTCACCGTTTGGCCATGTTTTTGGGTTTGTCCGAAGAATTGCCGTCCCGATGAAATCCCGTCTCCGTGGGGGGCGGGGCTTTCCCGTTGCTGTTGCCGCCCTCCCAATTCCTAAAGCCCACCCGTGTTGTTGTTGTTGTTGTTGTTGTTGTTGTTGTTGTTGTTGTTGTTGTTGTGGTGCCATTCGGATGACAGTTGCTGCCTTTGCCCCACATCCATCCCTTTAAGCGGGGTGATTGGAAAAGCAAAGGGAAATTGACACAATGCGAAGTGATCGATGGGGGGGGGAGCTTTTGGGGCTTTTGGGTTTTATCCATTGGTTTGATTTGGTGGTGGACGTTCAATCACTGACAGCCAAAGGGAAGATTCGGTGCCAGCAGATTAATCAGAACAAATCCCTTAAACTTGCGTCCAATTGTCTGTTTTTGACCGCATTTTCTATTCCTCAGTTTATTACAAATAAATGCCCGGGATTATTTTTCTGAAAAATATTTATTAGCCAAAAAAACGGAATTTTAATTTTAAATTGGGATCCCTCCCCGGCACTCCTTCAATGGCAAAGATGGTGCGAATCGGTATTTTGGGTATGGAAGTTCGGAGTCTGATCAGGGACAGTAATAGGTCGAGAAGGTCGAGAATTGGGAACCCCTCCCGCCGGGATAATGAGGGATTTCAAATTATTTTCCAAACCGCCAAATTATAAATCCGAAACACTCCAATTATCATTCATTTTTTCCATTATTTTATTTTATTTTTTAAATTTATTTTGACATTTTGTTAATCTCAATTTTATTTGTTTTATTTAATTGACATGGAAATTGATCAGCTAAATTTTCACCTTTTTCCTTCAATGTTCATCTTCTTCGCAGTTCTGACCATCGCATTTATGTGATTAATTAACAAACTATTTTATTTACTCAAAATAAAAAATATATAAAACTAATTGTTTTATTTGCTCAAATTAATTTTTAGTTTTGGCGTCGGCGGATATGAACCGATGAAATGTTTAGTAAGTTAATGTTTTCTAAATGGGATGTTCGCTTCGTTTACCATTCGTTTCCGCTTTTATTTATTATTTTTTTTTAAATTTTTTGGCTTTTCCCACCGCTTCAAATTTTGCATTTTGGGCATTCTCATGGCTCTTAATTTATTCCTTCTTTTAGCATTCATCAAAAAGCAAAATCGACTATTTTGGGTTTAATGTGTGCGAAGTGCTCAACGAGGACGGAACAACGCAATCGAATCAGCCAAACAATTCAGCAATATTTTTCTACTAGGTGAAAATGATTAAAAATAATAATAAATAATATTATTTACCAATTTTGATTCATTAATTTTACCTTAATTAATTAATTTGTTCAGTTTTTGCCGGTAATGCTGCTTATCCAAGCGGCACTTTTCTATCTGCCAAAATCGACGCAGGACAAATTGCTTCAAAAATGTGAGTGATTTTATGAAAGGGCAAAAAAAAAATTAATACAATGAATTTAAATATTTTTAAATTATTGTTTATAAAATTCAGCTTGTTTGTTGGCAATTGCTGTGGCACAAATGACATTTAAAAAAAGAAAGGATAATTAAAAAGGAGGTCAAGCATCAAACAAGCTTTGAAATTTATTCCTTATTCAAAATGTTTTATAATTAATTAACAGATCCTTATATCAAAAATGGATAATTTCAAAATATATATTAATTTTTAAAAATTGATACTTAAAATGGGTAAGTTTGTGGATTTTTAATTAATATTAATATCAAAATAAATTAGTGTTCCAGCGGTTCCAAAAATTAATTAATCGTTGATTTGCTTTTAAGGCAATTTCTTCCCCAATTTATTGCGTCGCCGCTTATTGTGACAATTCTTTAAAAAAGACGTGCAAAATTGACACTGAAGTGATTTGTTCGGGGACGGAGACGCGCCATTGCTACGCGTTTAATTAATTGCTCATCAGGTCGAAACTTGGGCAATTATTTTAGTTCATTAAAGTTTCATCCTTTGCTTATGAGGAGGTAAGTTACGTCAAATAAAAAGGGTTCGCCAAAATATAAAACTTTTCTCCAGTCAAAAGATTGATTTGTGAGACTCGTGAGCAAACACTGCAAAAGTATTATTAGCTTATCCGCAAATGGCGACTAACCATTTTCAATAATTACAATAGATAATTAAATCTTTTGGTGACAAAGTTCAATTTTGACCCGCAGGAAATTAAATAAATTTTAAAATTCAATTAAAAAAATCATTGCCGTATTGGCACCAAAAAGAAAAACTATGATACCATATTAGGTAAGTGAAGTTGATCATCTTTCATTGTTCTTTTTTTTCATTTTGCCCCTAAACTCTTCCAAAATGGCATTAAATATTAGTGAGAAATTTTAACTTTGGATTTACCCATTCATCATCCATTTTCCATTTTCTATGCTTTTCAGACAAATTTCACATCTTCCAATTCGGCTGCATCCAGCGTCGGGTCACGCTGTGACGATTTTGTGAGAAATTCCGTCGGTTCCCGGTACAAAGAGTTCAACAGCGACCCGTACACATGCGAGTGCTTTTTTGGGGGAACCGGTGCCAATCTGTCCAACAAAAATGTCCATCTTCCGGTGACTCATCCTCGGCCCGAAACCAACGCCGGCACAACAAAAGGTCGAATTAGTGAAATGTAAATTGAAAAAGTTGTCGTTTGGTCTCCTTAACCCCCGGGTTTATCTCCTCTAAACTCGAAGACGAGCAACAGCAGGCCCCAAATGCCGCAGCATTCAATCACAAATTAATTTTAATAATTGCTATTATTTATTATTATCAATTTCTTTCCATCTTCCAGTGACTCATCCTCGGCCCGAAACCGACATTAGTGAAATGTAAATTGAAAAAAGAATCATATGTCGGCATTTCATTATCAATATAAAAAATGTAATTAATCTTTTTTATTATTTTCTTTTTAGATTCAATTAAAATTTTTGTCGAATTAACTGGCATAAATGCGAAAAGTGCCGCTGTTCGTCGACACCATTTTGATTTGAATATTCTGCTGTTGTTGTTGTTGATCAGCTGTTGTTTTTTTAGAATGATGTGAGGAGGAAGGAATAATTTTTGTGATTTAATTTCAAAGGAATTGAAAATATATTAATTAATAAATATTATTTATAAAATCAGTCACCGAAAAAAAATTTGCATCAAAAAAGTTTAAGTACCAAAGAAGCCTTTTGGATAAAATTGAGTCAAATCCGATCGAAGAGCCAAAGATTTAGAATTTAAAAGGTACAAAATCATTTTTAATGATAAAAATGCAAAAATTATAACAATGAGACGTCCAGTAAAATTCAGTCCTCTTTCGACAACACAACAGTATTGAGGACAATTTGGACAAATAGCACCGATTTTTCTGGAAAGAAATAATAAATGATAAAAAGCAAATAAGTATTAAAGTTCTAAAGATTTTACTCATAATTGATTTGGTTTAGTTATCACCCTTTCTACTTTTAAAAATCATTATTTTCAAAATGAAAATAAAGTTAATTATTATTTTGTTGCTTTTCCCTCATTAGTCCCATCCCTTTTGCTAAACGACCGTTTATCCGCTCAAAAATGGGCAATGTCCGCTGCGGGAAGATGAACGTAGTAAAGCATCAATCCGACGCCCAACATGGCCACAGTGTAATCGATGCTCAACGGGTGGGCCCATGCCGAACAGCGAATAGGACCTGAGTGATGTTACAACTGCTCGGGAATCCCGGCCGAGGCAAAAGCCGGAAATTTCGGGTTATTAATGCCCGTCCAGATTTTGTCGTAAATTCTCGAACTATGAACCCCTAATTTTTCAGGATTAAGCAGATTTAGAGGGAATGAGTACCATAAGGGAAAGTGCCGGCTTATGGAAGCGTATTTCACCCATCGGATATATTATGAAATATTAATCATTGAGATGTTAAAAAACCAAATTGTTTAACAATAAATTTTGCAAAAAACATATGCGTGTGACAGGATTCGAACCTGCGCGGGAAAATCCCTTTGTGACCTAGAGCACAACGCCTTAACCACTCGGCCACACACGCGATGTTTGCCAAGGAAATTGTGTCTTGAAAAGGATGCAACAGGACAAATGACCAAAGGTCAACTCAATAATTAACCACCGGTGGAGGGGCCATTTCTATCGAAACGAGCCAACCGGGCAGTAAAGACTACTGGGATTTCGAAATAAACGGGACCGGGGCTGACGATGGAAAAGTGGACGGAATTAACGGAAATAAACTCCGTTTTCCGGGACTATCGCTTTTTGTAAAATATATTAGTAAATCACATAAATACATATAAAAATGGCACGATAATGTTGAATTTTTCAAATGTTCACTCCAAAATTCTCAAATATTGGCATTTTTTGGAAAATTCAATCAGATGGTATTTAATTCTAAAACTTTCCCGGCGGAGCCTATTGGCAGTAGAACCTTTCTTTTTCCAAAAATTTTAGCATAAATTACCAGAATTAATGAATTTTGATTGTTCTTGTATTTTGAAAATGGAGGTCTTTTAGAGCCCCAATGAGTGTTTTTAAAATAGAGATCAAAGTTCAGACCAAATGAACTTAACGCGCAAAAAATTAATACCGTACCTTAATTAAGGAATTTTAAGTTTTTTGAATTTGAAAGGTTTTGTTAAATTGTAAAAACTGAGGTTCAAAAATAATTTTTCATTTCAATGTTTGGGTTTGTACGAATCCCTTACAGCAGAAGTACAGTAGGAGTAAAAAAATAAGACAAAAAATGCATGTGACAGGATTCGAACCTGCGCGGGAAATTCCCTTTGCGACGTAGATCGCAACGCCTTAACCACTCGGCCACACATGCGACGAATGCCAAAAGGCTTTTAATCCATTTTAGTGCAATTAGGCAGCAACATCAATTAAACTTCGGGTCAGTTTTTAAATTACAATTTCCAAGGTCATTGATCACGAATATAACTAACTTATCATATTTAATATTAACTGATATCATATTGAATATAACTGATCATAGTTTTGGCATAATACTTTATGATTTGCAAAATATTTAATAAAATAAAATATCAAATGAATCAAAAAGGAGGCATAAAAGGCAATGAAATTTGCTAAATCACATAAACTACATCTATATTTTCTCAAATATATCTGATCAGATTACGAGATAAACTACATCTATATTTTCTCAAATATATGTGATCAGATTACGAGATTTTATGTCCAAACAGATATTATATTCGTGATCAGCGGCATAAATATGGGAACAAATACAAAAATTAAATTTGCCTATTCGTATGCGAATCCAACTCAACTCACTCACATATATCCGATCAGATTCTCCAAGTCGCAGATGAATGACAGAATGATCAAAGCGAACACTTTAAAATTATTATTTGTTTTGATTTACTTTGTATATGATCAAATGAAAATGCACTTAGTAAAGAATGTCCACCCGCGGACTCATCGAATTGGCATGGACCGTACTCAACGCGGAGAGCAAAATGCCATTTTTGGCACCGGCAAACAAATAACTGAAAAACGAACGATTTATGTCATTTTTGGTAATTTTAAAATATTGACCGTGACGAGGCGAAGATGGAACTGTTCAGGTTGCCCAGCAGCAAAATGACAACCAAAAAGGGCACGGCACGGGAAAAATGACAAAGTGTTTTTCGGCAAAAAGCTGAAGGCACAAAATAAAATAATAAATTTAATAAAATCAAAAATTGAAAAATTTGACGAACCGCGGCCACCGCTTGTGAGTGACGGAATCGTCAGCTGACATAACCGAGAAATCACTGTTGTAGTGTGAATTAAATAAAAAGTGAAAGATGAAAATTTTTTATGAACCTAGAAAATACATTAAAGGCTTAATTATTTTGGTTTAATTTTTATGTTTCGATAATATTTTCAAGATAATAATATTTTTAATTTTAATTGCGTTTTTGTAATTTGTTGATTTTTTGCGAAATTAATGCACAGTTTATTAAAATAAAATTTGCATAAATAAAATTAGCGTGTGGTATTCCCGCTAATAAAGAATAATTTGTTGGACAATCGTTGCGTTGCTTGTTCAAAATTTGAATTTGGGGCATTGCTTGGCATTATGTCACTGTCATTTGGCGATATGCTTTGCTGTTGCTGCCAATTTGGGTTGTTCCTCTGAATCCATTCAAATGCTCGGCAATGTTCAAATTTGGCGCCTGGTTCAAAGTTTTCGGGCCGCAACGGTTCACACTCGCCGGAGGAAGTCCGCGGGTAGCAGATGAAGCGGACCTTAAGCATTTTCAAATTTGTTTAAGTTTTCTAAAACCAAATCGCCCAGTTTATAGTTAATTATTTTGGAAATATATTACTTATCAATTAGTTAATTTATTTTATTTTTCGGTGTGAAAATTCCGGTACCTGCCGTTGGGAAATTTTCTGCTGTATTAAATATATTTTTCTGAAATAAGCCAGATTCTGGGCTGCTCAAAGGTAATTAAACTAATACGAATAACGTACATATCGAATGTCCACAAGCTGTAACAGTGAGAAAATCGCATAAGCAATAAGGGCAATGTATTCAGTGATTGCTTCGCCAGGTCGAACTGTGTTGGGAATGGAAATATTTTTTATAATTTAAAATATTTGAATATTTTTTAAATTTTCGGTAAGGCACCTACGGTAACAACACATATTTGCTCTATTTTTGGGTCTACAATAACCAATGCTTATTTGCCCTTTTTTGCACTTAACATCAGGCCCGTATGAAAATTTAAAGAATTTCAAAAAATTTGGCCAAATTGTTTAAAAATTTTTCAGTTTGATGAACAAATTCCTTTAAAATTTCCAGAAATTTGTCGTCTATTGGCATCGTCGAAACCTCATTTTGAAATATTTTTGTAAAATTGACTGAAAAATGACACACAATTCGTTTTTTCAGCGAAAAACGGCTAATGGTGCCAGAATTTACGTAAAATAAATGGAGAAAAGTTTTAGCACCAAGCGTAAAAAATGGTATTACGATTCCCTTCTCCGAATTTTTTTTTCTGGCTATGGGCTGCTTCCGTAAATAATACAATTTCAATTTTTCCGCACCTAACGTAACAAAATATTCTTTTTCTAATGTTTTTTTGTAGTGCCTACCGTATCCATGGCATCCCGTGTGATAGATGAACCGCTGATGAATTTGGAAAAGTTGTGACGCTGTCCAGGTGAACAAAATGCAGCAGACCAGGCGCACAGCACCGGTGAGCTGTTCAATGGGCTGAAAATTTATATAAAATGTAAAAATCTAATAATATTTGCTCATAAAAATCGCCTCCAATTCGTCGGCACTGAAAGTGAGCATTGAGCGAAGAAACATGTAAAAGGTGGCGGAGAGAATGAAAGTGCCAAACATTGCATTGTAAAAATCTGAAAATAAAATATAATTTATTAAATTGAAAAATTGAAAAAGCCCTAAAATTATTTAGTTAGTTGAAGCAGGAAAAGTTTTGGTAAAATTTCGTATGAATTGGGAAGACCGAAATTCACTAGGACCGGAAAAGCCGGGATTTAAAACTGTGGCTTACTGACACTTTAATCCGTATAAAAATAATAATAATAAATGCATAATTTAATTACTGACGCGCATAATCAAATCGGATGGTGATAATGGAGAACAGGGAAAGGCTGAACACTTCCACAGTAGCCACACTTGCCGAAATTTCGTTCAAATAATGCATCAACGCATTGCGCCGCAACAGCAACGAATTGGAGCGGTACAAATTGCTGACGAAGAGAAATTTGGGAGGGAATTTAATTTTTAAAAATTGAAAATGAAATAAAAAGGCTTAAGAAAAATATTTTTATTATTAGCATTGAAAAAGTAAAAATTTCAATAAAATTGGTTTTAAATGAATGTTTTAAAAAATTTAACAATTTAAAAACAGGAATTTCAAAGAATCCAAATCTTTTAAGTCGATATAAAGAAACTTTGTAATTTTAAATGCCTCGATAAGGCAACTTCTACAACTCAAAATGCTTCGAAATTAATAAAATTTTGAAAAAAAAAATAATTTCAAAGACTAAAATGGCCCACGTCCCCCTCATTAAAACCGAATGATAAAAGCGACAAAAATTCGGATTGCCATCGGCACACAAACGGAGACACGGAAGCACACATTGGTCAGCACCTTATTAAAATAAAACAAAAATTTATATTTAAGCCCAGTTTTTTGAGTGCCAGTGCCATCTAAGCGCCGGAATTGTAGGAATCTTTGCCCAAAATATGTGCCAATATTCTCACCGACCGACCTTCATCTCCACCTGACGCAAAAAAGACGGCCACATTCCGCGCTCGTATGGCATTGTGTTCTGACAGCGAAAGAAAAAATGAAAAAAAGTCAACATTTCTAGTTATTTTCTTAATGTCAGAGTTATCAATTTTTTGAATTAGTGAATTAAACATTCCCTTTTATTCACATAATTAAAATATTTAATTGGTACAATTCTCAAAATTTACAAAATTTGTTTTTTGCATTATCAAACTGAAATTAGCACCTTTTAATTAGAGCCCATTTAAAAGGGCAAAAAATTAATAATTAAAAAAAAAAATCTGGTCAAATTTTCGAAAAATCTTAAACCTCGATTAATTTCTGTGACAAAAATCGAAGGGATAGCTTAGTTTTATTTCACGAAAACTAATTTATAAATTCAATTTTTTAAACTTTTTCATACAAAAATTTTAAAAAATTATTAAGAAAAGATCCAAAATTGGCTATAATTGAAAATGTATATAAATATGGCACTTCCAATACATTTAAATTGTTATATTGGTCTTCTTATTTTTAATTTGTTTCTGTTGTTTTTTTGAACACACATTGCAAAAGCCCAACGTTTTGCCGTAGGTGAACAACAGCTGGTTGAGCGCGTACCGTTCAAATGACAAATGCTCATTAAGCTCCATGGCGCTGAACGCGAACAAAAAGAAGCACATTGAGAAGACTGACACAATGCCAACGGGCCTTAAAAATTTGAAAAAAAAGTCAAAGGAAAAACACCGTAATGCCAGCCAGCTATGACTAGGGATGTCAAAAATACAATATGTACAAAAAGTGGTCAAAATATGTAGATAAATATGTAAAAAAAATCCCTAAATGCCATAAAAATGACCTAAATAGGCCTAGAATCACATTTTAGTATTTTAAAAATTAGTTTGGTTAATTTTTATTTTTCACTAGAAATTTTATAAATTTTCAAAAATTCTCAAAATATGTAATAAAATTATGAAAATATGTACGAAAAATTTGCCGAAATTTTGGATTTTTTTGTTTTTGAGAATTTCCGAAAATTTCTGTAAAAAATCCTTAAAATATGTAAAAAAAATGTATGAAAAAGTCCGAAAAAGTCCAAAATATGTACCAAATATGTATAAAATCTCGAAATATGTAAAAATATGTAAATAAAAGTCCCAATTTTTGTTCGCAAACACAAAAAAGAAAGTGTTTTTCCTACTATTTAGAGCATGGAGAAGCCAGGAAAAAATATATATGTACATAAAATTGGCATCCCTAGCTATGACTGTAATCTTTCTTTTATCAAATACTAAGTCCTACCCATCCAAAATAGTAACAATCCAAAATTTCATCAATTAAGATCAAAGCTTAAATTTAAGCAAAAGATTATCTGTCCCTGATTAACAAAAAAGATTTTTAATATCAATTTAAGCATTTTTAAAAATGACCTGTTTTGGACTTTTTTTGCATTTGTCGTCATTTTCCAGAATTTCGCACTTTTCGGATTTTTATCACATATTTGCAGGCCCGTAGCCAGAAAAAAAATTTCGGAGCGGGGTGGGGGAACCAGAAGACTTTTTTTTGCTCTTCGGGTCATAAATTTTTCACCAGTTTATTTTTCAAAAATTTCAGCGCAGGAGCAAAACAACCAGAATTTGTAGTGGTTTTGCGCCAAAATGACAAATAATTGCCATTTTTGGTTAAAATTTTTTTAAAAATATGATATATGTGGGCCCAGTGGTGCCGATAGGCATGCAGGGAAATTTTTTCCGTAATTTTAATAAAATATGATAAGAAAATTTCTAAAATTTTCAAAAAAAAAATTTGCCCTTTTTTCTTGGAAATTTTTGAATTTTTCATTTCGGGTTGGGGAATTCCCCCTCCCTCCCCCTAAATATAACCATAGGATTTTTCTGGAAAATTCTCGTTTTTTTTGTCCATTTTATGTTTCTCTGATGTAATCTCCATTTTTTCTTTTTTTTTCTTTGGTTTATTGTCTTCAAGTGAATACTGTAATAATGGTTTAAAATAATTTAGCGAATTAATTAATTCAAGATTAATCATTTAACGTTTGAATTTAATTTTTGAAGTTTTGGTGATGTGAAGAGATAACCTTTTGGTGTGGTACCTTTTTTGACTGGTCCCATTTTGGATGTTGGTATTTTGGAAGGTGACCTTTTGAATGGGTGTGCTGTTTTGGGGGGTGACTCCCAAATGCTAACAATAAGAAATAGGTACTATTTAAGGCAATACCGTAATGCCAATTTGCTACTGTATTCCATTTTCCCTCCCGTTTTATTCCTCACCATAAAAGTGGGATGTTCAGGTAGGCAATGTCTTCATTGTCGTCCTCCTCAAAATTGGCCGCTTCTTTGATGGCACGATGCTCCTCCCTGGTGATTGGCACCTTTTTGAGAATTCCAAAATATTAAATAAGTAATTATTTAATTTTAAAATTCTATTTTTAATTTTGACTCATTTTGTCACCTTTTCTCTGGTCATTAAATTCTCTCATTTTTTAAATTTCAGAATCCATAAAATATTAGGCATCGAAAGAGTGTATGGTTGTGAGCGTATTTTCATGGATTACCCAGAAATTTCTCTTGCGAAAATAAACATGTGCCTAGAAAAAGATAAACACTTCCTAGGCAACAAATGTTCTCTACCTTCAATCAAATTCTCCTTAGTTATTTTAATTTTTGAATTTGGCGCCAACATATCACCATGGCATTCTGTTTCTAACAAATAAAAAAATTCACTTTAATTTTGCTCCTTCTTTTTTCGTCTTTTTCACTTCCGTCACTTGTGGACGAGCTGGAGAAGTGTTGTTTTTGCTGTTGTTCTTGGTGGTGCTGGTGATGGTCATGGTTATGGTTGTTGTGTCTGTTACGGTGGTGATACTGTCGTTGGCCATGGCAATTGCAATTGTCATGGACTGTCGACATCCAAAAATGCTGATCAAATTTTCGTGTCATATTACGAATTCAAATTCGGAGACAATGGCGGAAGGCATAGTGTAGCAGAGTAGGTGAAATAAAGATAAAAATTGGCATACGGTAGTGGTATGTATTTATAAATTAAAAAGAATTAAATTTTAATTTTGTACATGAAAAATTTGATGCTTATACTTTTTATTGGATAAAGTAAAATTTAATCTACAATATTTTTAAGAAATTAAAAATTAAGCCCAAAATACTATGTAGTAAATTGAGGATTTTTATTTATTCTTTAATCTTTTTAATGCAAAAAACTTTGTGAAATTTTTCTGCCGAATGGAGAACACTAAATAATAGAAATATTTCTTTTAAGAAATTTATTTACTAGTGAAAATTACTCTTTCATCAATAATCATAAATAAAAAATTAAATTAGGCGCAGTCATTTGGGCATATTAGTTTGCGCTCTA
Organism: Heterodera glycines; assembly: GCA_004148225.2. Lineage (NCBI taxonomy): Eukaryota > Metazoa > Nematoda > Chromadorea > Rhabditida > Heteroderidae > Heterodera > Heterodera glycines. Next base: position 4,889,210 of record CP049710.1, on the reverse strand, counting down.
GCAGCACAACTACCCCATAAATAATAAGTCTACAAAGATGCTTCTTGATGGTAAATAACGACGACAGAGCATGATAAGTCAGAAGATGTACACAATGTGGGTAAATAATTAGTGAAAATTAGCAAATTAACTATTCATTGCCCCCGGCGTCTCTTTCGCCGCCCATTATAAAAGCGCCACTTTCGCTCTCAGCGACGACAAACGCGCATTTTTGCGGTGGCCGCGGAGACGGCGGGGAATGCGCGGAATGAATCAATCATTGGAGAAAGTTCGGATCAGCAGATGAGCGGAAGGATGGGAGGAGTGGTGAAGAGCAGCCCTTTGCTGTGTTCTTCGCTGATCAGTGGGATCAAAAATTTACAAAGAAAGGACCAAAAATGGGGGAAGAGATTCTTTTCTCCAATGCTTTTCTCCTCCTCCCGCCTAATTTGAGGCGCTTATTATTAATGGAAAATGAGCTCTTTGTGCACAAAAGAAGCACAGCAAAAAGTCTGTCTGTGCTGGAGGTTCCATTGATGGGAAAAAATAAGTCGGATCAGATCAGAACAGCAGAACGATGGTCGAATAATTTGGTGGGGGGGGCGGCTAATCTAATGGGAAATTGTTGCTTAATCAACAGATCGTTGCTAATTGTATAACTCTGATCAATATTTAAAATTGATGATGCCATTCGATAATCCTAAATGATTATCAATTAGCCTGAATTTCAAAGAAATTTATTAAAATTCAAAAACCTATGAGCAGAAGGGTTTTAATTTTTGTCCAATTTTTTGAAACCTAATCTTTTTTTTTTGAAATTTTGCAGCCAAATAATGAACCCATGTTTTTGCTAATGCTAAATCTATCGAATAATTCAAGATCTAATTAGTTATTATGAAAAATTTTAATTATAATAGAATTTAGATAACCACACACCACCATAAGAATGATGGGAATTCGCGATAGAAAAAACTGGCAAAACTTTGCAGTTTTACGAGAAGCACTTGCGTTGGCACAATCTTATTTCTACATGTGGCAGATCGGAGCTAAGAAAAGGGAAATGAGACAAAAACTGTTTGAATTGTATCCATCGTTCAACAGCGGCGAATTATTCCGCAGAGACATCACCAAAAAGCACCCTGCTGATCAACTCCGACGAAAAGCCGACCACCATCAGCACATAAATCAAAAAATTGGGCGGGGTGGCGGAATGGGTGGGAGGACGGGGAAATTGGGAGGGAGAGAGAGACAGAGAAGAAAAAAAGAAATAGAGGAACAGTGAGAGAGAGAGATAGAAAGGAGAAAGAGAGACTGATTGTGAGACAGACAAAAGAATAACTGGTCGAGAGCATAACGCCAAAATGAGGGGGGAAGGGGATGATTTATTTTTGTGATGGCAGAAGCATTGCGGAGTTTCAAGCCTCGGTTGGGGAGATTTTTTGACCTCCAAAATTTGGGGAGAGCTCAATGAGACTGGTAACTATTTCATAAATCCTGGATATCAGAATTTTAGCTAATAAAAAGCTTTTATCAATATATAAATATATTTAATTGAAAAGTATTACGTAACCGTCAAACAATTTAATTGATTTTTAATCATAAAAAAAATTTACACTCTTATTAACGCGCATTTAAAAAAAAAATTCTGTTAGTAATAAATTTGGCCTTTTTATTTTAAATAAAAATGAAAGAAATGAAAATTTAAAAGAATTTTATGGCAAATTTACGGAAAAAAAGAATAATAATTTTGATAGGAATTTTAACAGCAAAGGTTTTCACAAACAGTGAATTAATGGAGGAGGCGGAGGAGAAAACGGACAATTTGAACAAAAAAGGCAATAAATTCGCCCTGGGGGGAAATCCACGGAAAAGCGCCGAAACGCAAAATCAATTGAACCAACGGACGGACGACCAAAGAAAGAAAGGACCACCGGCGGATGACCCAAAAAGCGAAAGCAGCGACGCATCATCAGCAGAAGAAGAAGAAAGAGCGGATGGAAGCCGCGGGAGAAATAAATTCCATCGCTTCGCTTTTTAGCGGGGAACCGGCGGATGTGAAAGTGAATTTTTATGGGGCGATTAAATGTGGCATTTTTCGAGACGGAACTGCGAACTGTACGAAGTTTTTGATGAGTTCAAGAAGTGTCCATTTTTTGGTAGGCTTGCTCGATAGATAGCGGATTAGCTCTGCTGTCCTGTCTTTTCAAAAACTGAAAAATTGTGGACTGATTTTTCAAAAGCTTTTTCCACCAGCGAAAAAGAAAAATCGTTAAAAAATCGAATGTTCAGCGGAAAATATTTTTTTTTCAATAAAAAAGATTAACAATTTTTTCAACCAATAAAAAAATTTATCGATTTAAATTTTGTTCTTAAAAATTTTTTTCCGGCGGCGCCTATCGTCACCGCCGGACCAGGGTTGTTCCGGGTTACCCGAAACCCGATACCCGAAACCCGACCCGATATTTTTCTCGACCCGGAACAACCCTGCGCCGGACCCTTCCCCACAGTTTCCCAAAATCTCTTTGGATAAAGTTCGCGCCGAAAAAAAGGGTGTAACTTTCCCCAAAAAAAATCCAAAATAATGTAAAATTACTTTAAATATTTTGAAACCCATTAAAAAAATTTTCAAATAAATATAGAAATAAACGAAAAACAGTTTGAAATTACCTTTTACATATTTAAAAATTTAAAAATTTAGCCTATTAAATATTTTTAAAAAAATTATTATATTTTATTTTTTTGAAAAATTCCGACTTCCGAGTTCCGACATTTTTGGGATCGTAATTCCGATTTCGGACTTCCGAAAAATTTTTGGGCCTTGGACACCGACTGTTCTATTTCACGCCAATTGTTCCAAATCTGCTTGACGCTTCTACAACAGGTCCAAAGCCAACAGAGTGAACTTTTCACTCTCAAGCAGCGGCAAATTGCGGACGAAGCTGTGCAAGATCACGAGCGGCGGCGAAGCGTTGTCGTAATGGGGCAGAAACAAAAGCCATCCGAGCGAGTCGCTGCGGACCGAACGGCCATCTCAGGCGTTCTCGATGAGCTTGGCATCGAGAGCCCGATCACTGTTTACAGAATGGGTTCCCCGGACCAAGCAAAGACAGGTCAAAACCGCCCGCGGTTGATGAAAGTAATTTTCGGCTGCTCAAAACATCAGAGACAAACCTTGGCTCAATGGAACAAACTGCGCGCTCAAATCAGTCAAAAACTGGGGATGAGCAACATCAAAATTCGCCCTTCACTCAGCCAAGAGGAACTCAAGGCCCGACGTGTGCTGCAGGAAGAGTGCAGCAGAAAAAGAAAGGAAGATGGCGGCGAGTGGGTGGTTTACGCTGACAAAGTGATGCTGAGGTCAGACATTGCGGCATTTAAAAATAACACCAATTGACTTGCTGTTTTACCAAATCACATTCATAAAACATTAATAAATTCGCATTTTTCCGGTCTTAAGCATGTTAAACCTAATAATCCAATAAGAGAAAAAGGGGACGTTAAAGCCTATTTAGTTAATATTAGATCAATTTACAACAAAATTGATGAAATATCTTTAAATTTAGTAAATAATAACATGAAATTTGTCTGTTAACTGAAAGTGGACAAAGGAGGAAAACCCAATCCTCTTTAGTCCATGGATAATCGAAAATTATAACTTTATTTTTTGTCATAGAAAATCTCAAAAATTAACACGTGGGGGTGGTTGCGGTGTTTTAATTAAGAAAGAAATTGAGTTTTTTGTTAAATTTTCTGAAACAAAATATAATTGCGAAATTTTGGTTTTTCAATTACAAAAACTAAAATCAATTAGATTTGTGCTTGTTTATCGACCACCCAAGACAACATATAGACAAACCAAGGAACTTTTAAAATTTTTAGAAACATTCTATAGCCATAATTGTGTTGTGTTGGGTGATTTTAATTTTCCGAATAAAGACCTGGTATGGAAGGAAGGGCAGCCCATTTCTATGAGTAAATTTGGTGAACACGAGTGGACCCACCAGGGGAAATTCGTGGTTGGACTTAGTTTTGCCGGCGAATGATCAAATTGTAAAGCAATGTACTGTTGAAGGTGGTGTTTTTTCATCGGATCACTTAACGCAAATTTTCACATTGACTATTCCAAAAACACTACAAAAAACAAACTTCTTTTACACTCGACGGTTTTTTCCGTCGAATGTTTCGCTTTTTAATATTATGGTTTCTTCTAGAATTAGCGCTTTATCTAACGAGCATTTTAGTGTGAACGAAAAATACAACGCCTTTAATAATACATTGCTAGAAACCTTAAACGAGTGTATTCCAATGAAAAAAATTACCAAAAAAGATTTGACCCCTAAATATCCAACGCATTTATTGGCCTCCATCAAAGAGAAAGGCAGACTGTATAGGCAATGTAAAACTGACCCAACAAAAAAAGCACTTTATGATAGCATTAGTTTACACATAAAAATACAAACAAATAAATTTCACTCGCAAATTGAGAAAAAGGCTATTTCAAAGGGAAGAAATTCCATTTTTAAATACCTACAAAAATACAATGTTAATCCCTTTGAAATACCGAATTTAATCTTTGAAAACAAATGCTATCATGATGGTGATGAAAAATGTGAATTATTTGCCAACTTATTTGCAAATTCGTTTAACAATTCTGATGTTGACCCAGGCTACCTAAACTTGGGCCATACTTTTGTTAATCAATGCTTTATATCAGATATAGACTTTAACATCATTGAGACACAAAAACTTTTGAAAAAACTTCCGAATAAAAACGGGACCTCCCCGGATAATATTAGCTATAAAATATTGAAAAACTGCCATTCTTCATTAGCAACTGTTATTACTGACCTATTCAGGATTTCATTAGACTCTGGTTCTCTTCCAGATATCTGGAAGGAATCAATAGTTTTTCCTCTTTTCAAAAAAGGGGACAAATTTAATCCTGAAAATTATAGGCCTATTTCTATAACCTGCTCACTTTGCAGGGTTATGGAAAGAATTCTTAGCCAAAATATTTACAACTTTCTCCTAAAAAACAATAAAATTTCGGAATACCAATTTGGTTTTGTTAGAGATAGGTCTACGACAAGTCAACTAATAACAGTTGTGGAAGATTGGTACGAGGCAATTATAAATGGAAAAAATGTTGACTGTATTTATATTGATTTTCAAAAAGCATTTGACTCAGTGCCCCATGAATTACTTTTATACAAATTGGAAAAAATTGGTATAAAGGGCAAACTTTTAATGTGGATAAAGGGCTTTTTGAGTAATAGGACTTTTCGAGTTAAAATTGGGGATTCTTGATCCTCAAGTAAAAAAGTTACCTCTGGCGTCCCCCAGGGCTCTGTCCTGGGCCCTTTATTATTTTTGATTTATATTAACGATCTTCCTGATGCCTTGCCATCTGAAAATAAAATTATATGCTGATGATGTTAAATTATATATTTGTTATAAAGCAAGAGCCGACACGGAAATTATGCATAAAGCATTGCATAATTTATTCGAATGGGCAAATATTAGAATACCTGCAACTGCCAACACTTGAGAATAGGCGAAAGCTGTTTGATCTGTTCATGGCGCATAAAATTGCTTATGGCCGAACAGATCTGAAACTATTTTCTATTTTTAATCCCTCAACGCGCTTTAACATCCCCTTTTACAGATTTAACTCAAAATATAAACTGGGCAAAAAATTCATTCCCTTTGCTGGGAGGGTAACAAAATTGTGGAATCAACTCGATAAAGAACTAATAAAAACAAATTCTTTAAATCAATTTAAAATAAAACTTAAAAGTTCACTAGGGTAATCTGTAAGACCGGGAAAGTTAGAATGTAACAAATTTCTAAGTGATTTGGTATTTCGACCTCATTGACTTTGACCTCAATTTATTTATTTATTATTTATTTTCACATATTTTGTCTTTTTTTAATTCCTGTGATCATCCATATATTTGTCACTTACTCTACGACATTTATCTGATAGTCGTCAGAGTAAGTGGTTCTCGCCCTTCTGATGACTTTTTATTTTTTATGAATAAACAAATAAATAATTGGAGGGGGCATTCTACCAGAGAGGGGCATTCAAATAGCGGATTTACGGTAAATTGGTTTTTTATCACAGTCATTTCATAGGTTTTGATGGCCCATAACTTTTTCCAATTTCTTTTTTATCCAAAAATTCCTTCGGATTCATGATTAGCAGAACGTGAGGAATCGATTGGTGTCTATTTGGTCGCAATTCCATGCGTTTATGGCTTTGGATGGTTCAGTCCCAAAGCCATTTGGCCATTTCAGTCCCGGGTCTGTAACTCTTCAGGGATTGGTTCCCGCAGAAAAATTCTTTCGGATTCTTCCATTACAGACCTAGAGGAATCGATTGATATACAGTCAGGTGCAAAAGTATTGCCTCAAAAAATTTTTTTTTAACTGGTTTTCTCAAAAATGAATGGTGAAAAAAAGTCTTATTTACGCCAAAAGAAACACTAATTACAGTGCTAATAAATAGCCAAAAACTGCCCCGATAACTCTCTTTGTCGACGAGAAAATTGGTCATGATCCAATTGACCCCACATTCTGACGGTGCAAAAGTAATGCCTCAAAATGTTTAATCGACCAAAACTCAATTTTTTATTATGATAAAATTCTGAAAAAATCTCTGTTAGATTAACTTTTGATGCTGATCAAAAAAGTCTCTTACACCAACTTGATCAGATCACTTCTTCACGGTGATCTGAAAAGACAAAAATGGCTTGAAATCGGGAAAATTTTAGAAAAAAATTCCTAGGGGGGTTAGGAAATTTTTTCTGGAAAATTTGAGTAGGCCTATCAGAAAGAGGACAAAATTCTCTACCGAATTGCCCTTGGGATGGTAGGTCTATGACCTATACCCACAGAGCAAGAGAGGTAATCAAAACTGACTACTATAAAAATGATCAATTTTCTACCATTTTTCCTTGAAATACAGTAGGAATCAGTCATTTTTATAGTAGTCAGTTTTGATTACCTCTCTTGCTCTGTGGGTATAGGTCATAGACCTACCTTCCCAAGGGCAATTCGGTAGAGAATTTTGTCCTCTTTCTGGTGCCAATTTGTGTTCGACAAGCAATGCGTAATGAAAACGAGGTGCAGCTGCTTTTACTGTTGTGAGGAGAAATACGCAAAGAATTGCCCCGACGGATGTTACAACTAGAGACCGGTAAAAAAAAATTTCCGGGAGCGGGAGCGGGATCGGGAGTTCAAAATTTTACGGGACGGGAGTCCCGAACGGGAATCCCGTTAAAATCCCGTCCATTTTTAACGGGAGTCCCGGGCGGGAGTAATTCGAAAATTTAATTAAAAACTCACAAAAATATTTTTAATGCACAAATTTGAAGGACAATCCTTTTATTCGATACAGAAAAATTAGAATATGCAAAAAGTTGAAATAAAAAAACAGATTTTAGGGTCGAAAATCAGAAAATTTTTTTCAAATTGCTGAAGGAAAACCGAATAAATTGTAAATCTTTTTTAAATCTTAATTGTCGAACAAAAGTTAAAGGAGCTGATCATAATGATTCGAAGCTAAAATTAGTTTTTTGTTCTTTAAGTCACAGTTGATGCACCAAATTCGGCTAGAACAGCCAATGCTCATAGTTTTCGAGTTGTATGTTCAAGAGTTAAGTTTAAAACGAATAAATAGACGAAAAATAGAAAAAAACAATTTTATTAATGCAAGAATAAGTAAGGGAAAAATAGTGAGTAAGAATGGCAATGCTAAATGAGAAAACAATGCGCTTGTGCAGCATATAAGCTGCGTCAATACAATTTGGACTCAATTAGAGATAAGACAAAGATTTGGTAAACGGAATTTGTTTAAGGCTTTGATTCGATTGCGAATCCAAATGAGGATGTAAATTCTCATTAATCTCAGATCTTTCGATACTGGAGTAGTTACCCTCCCCGACTTGTCGTCAGTGCGCGAAATGTTTTTCGCGCACAAACGCCAGGGTGTCGGGCGGTTTTGTGTTTGAAGTTGCCGCTTTTGGCAGGTGTTCGGGAGTGGTGGGGGCGGGATTCCCTTTGAAGGTACCGCCATCCCGAGGGTATTGGCGGGTTTCGGGAAGTGATTGATTGATTGATTTATGGTCGGGAGAGGGGGGGGGTGCTAATTGCGCGAAATTTTGATTGATTTATGGACTCGAAAAAAGGGAGGGTGGTAGCGGGAGTGGGGAATGTTGCACCGAGTTATCACAATGCACGAAAACAATGGAAATGAATGAGGGGGAGTGCGCTGGGTGGCGGCGGTGACATCTGGCAACTTGTCGTCGCTCAACGGAATTTTGACAGGATGCGGGGGGGGGGGAGATGTCAGAGAAAGGATGGAAGGGTATAATATGCAGTGGATTTGGCTGAGGGGGGGGTAATTCAATGGAAAATTTGGAGAAGGAAATATTATTAATGTGAAGCTGGCGGCACCGTCTTTTGTATATGGCGGCCATTGTTCGGACACTTCTGTTGATCGTTGACAGAATTGTAAGTATCTTTGGGAGAAATGGGTCGCTTGGACATCACTTTCTTTCCCCAATAAACATTTTTGTACTTTTTTTCGCTTTTCCAATAAATTCCCCTAGAGAATTCTTGGCTTCCCGTCAACAATTGTGTTTGTCCTGTGAAGGACAATTTATGTTATCACTTTCCCGGCTACAAAAAGCCGGTTATTTGTGCCCATAAACTGGTGCAAAACATTACCGCATTCCTTTCAACTCCCCCTCACATTCCTAATGGTATTTTTTCTGTTTGTTTATGATTTAATTTTTCAAACAATTTTCCAGAATCGGCACCTGCGTCTCTGGTCGCCGCCGTTCCATTCGACGCCGCGCTGCCGCTGCGACTTTGAGCGCCTTCCAGGCGCGCACTTTGGGTGGGAATTTTAAAATTGTTATAATAAAAATATTCATTATATTCGGGGAAGGGATGAATTTCAAATTAAAAAAAAATTCTTCCATTTTCAGCGCTTGGTCTTGGCACCGCTGGTCCGTTGGCGATTCCAAACCGCCCCGCAGGGTGCACTTCTCATCGTGTGCCGGGTAGTGTGGCATTTCCCATTTATTTTTTTATGTTTTAATTTTCATTCATTATTTAGGCTGAATGGTGTCAGCTGGTCAACGAAAGAATGATGTGTGAAGAAAAGGCGGATAAAATTTAAAAAAAAGGAAGATCGAATAATATTTTTCTTTTTTTATTTCTTCATTTTTTTCCAAATAACAATTTAAATAAAATTTTGGGATATTAACTGAATGTACTAAGTCTATCAGCTTAGGTTCTGCAAAATAATATAATTATCTACCCGTTAAAGTTTATACACAACAATATGTTTTCATTAACCCGCTCTTCCTCAAACACTTCCTTGACAAGCAAACTGAATTTTATTAATTGAAAAATTAGCATTACAAATTAATAGTATTATGTAATTTTGGGTCTTTTTTTACTGTTTTTTCGGATTTATTCGATGCGCTTCTTTGCTTTCGGCGGCGCCAAAATGTCGGTTGCGCGAACATTGGCCAGAGCGCATTCTTCGCACAGTTCAAAATTGACAGCGAAACGGCCATCATCCTTGCGCAACACCCTCTGCTTGTTGTTGTACAATTTGTTCCAATCATCTGAGATTTATAAATATTTAACAATAAAAAATAAATAGTTATTCACCAACGCAGAGGTAGAAGCCCAGCATGTATTTTCCTTTGGCGAGTTTCCACAGGTCTCGGTCCTCGACTTTTCGCTTTTTCATTGACGGCTGCTGCTCCTCACCACCATTCATTCCCACATTTTTTGACGGCTGCTTACGGGTGGGCGCTTTCAAGGAAGGAACCACAAATTCAGCTTTTCCAACATTGTTCTCCTTTTTGACGGGGGAGCTTTTTGTCGGAGAGAATTTGCTTGGGGAGGACATTTCGATAGAATTTTTTGAAAATTTTGCAAATGAATCCTGATTTTGGGTGGGTGAAGGTTGGGAAGCGAAAAATGGGCGGAGCTTCGAACTGTCGAAAAGTGGGCGGAGCCTAATCGAATGAAAACATATAAAATCGGCACGCTTTTGAACTTCCGCCAAATTTTGCAAATCATTCATAGTTCTATCTACAAAAATGGCCATCAACATGAGCGACAAGCGGGGCTTGCTCCGACAAATCGGCGAAGCGGAAATTACCGTGACAACATCGGGCCTGACGATTAGCGGCCCCCGTCTGTCCACTCCACGGTTCCTGCCGTTTGACGAGAGTGGCCGCTGCCGCTCATGTAAGGCAACTGAAGTGGAGGTCGACACAATGGTTACGAAGGAGGGGGTCACGATTTGGTGCACACGCATCGACAAAGTCCAATTCGTGCCATTCGATGTGGTCTACGAATTGCCAGGTCACTGCTTCTTCCGACTGAAGAACAAGTCGCGTGTGTTCAATCTTCCATACGGCGACCTTCCATCTGAATCCAGTGAAATTCCGCTAACCCAACACGTGGACGAAGAACGGGACCTCAAGAGAAAGGCAAAAGCTGCGCTCGAATTGGTGGAGGCCGGACTGATTGCGGACAGCACTGTGCAGGACGGGGCCCGTTTGAAAAAAGCCAAAACTGCGATGAAAGTGATCAGTGACATTCTGCTCTCTGAACCGGTGGGAGAATCAAAAGAAGACGGTTGAACAGTTGTCGCACAAACAGCCACAAACAGCAACCAGCCCCTGTACAAGAGAAGCCCGTCACGGCACCCGCTGTGGAACAGAACACTGTTGAAGTGAAGACGGAAGAAGAAAAGAAAGATGATCTTGGTGACATTGACAAAACACTCGATGAATTTTTTGCGAGCCTTAAAGCCGCAACCACCAGTATGTAAACGAAAACATATTTAAATCCTTGGAATTTATTTGAGCACCATTTCACTTGATCACAATAAAAAATGTTAAATTCACAAGCGTTTTCAAATAAAGATATTTGTTTTAAATTGCCCTTTGGGTTAATTATTTCGGGGCCCTCATCCTCTGGTAAAACCCAATTTCTACTAAAATTTATTGCCGAGTCCTCCGAGTTAATCTCACCCAGCCCGGTCTCCATTCTTTATTGCTTTGGTGAAATGAACTCAGCGGTGCCCGTACTTCAAAAAGCGGGGGTTGACGTTTATGCGGGAGTCCCGTCAGAAGAGTTGATCAAACGTTTGCCCAAGCCTCTTTTGTTGATACTGGATGACCTCATGCTCTCCATGGACGAGCGATACCTGTCAGATTTGTTCACCAAAAAATCCCACCACCATCAATTTGCGGTAGTTTTTGTCACTCAAAATTTGTTTGAGAAAAAGCTCAAAGTGGCGCGCCTATCCTCCCAGTACCTGGTACTGATGCGAGCACCCAACTCTCTGTTGTCCATCAGAAATATTGGAGTCCAACTTTTCCCGCGCCAGCTCGACTTCTTTCTGGATGCGTATCGCCAAGCGACCGCCCGTCCCTACGGCTATTTGCTGATCGACATGCATGCATCGTCGGACCCATCGTTGCGTCTGCGCACAAACATATTTAAGGAAGAGCAGGAGGAAGACGAAGGCATTGTTGTGTTCATTCCCAAAAATGGAGGACCTTAGTCAACAACAGCAACAGATAAAAATAGGACAGCTAATAAAAGACAACTCGGACTGGCTGTGTGCTTTGGCGAGGACCAAATCCTCTAAAAAGTGTAGGAAGATTTTACGTCACGCGAACAGCGATCAGCTATTAGCGCTAGTGGAAATTTGTCTGAATCTCGTCGCTTCACGTTTCCGATTGACTACACGACAGAAAAAAAGATTGATGCCCTATGTTGAGACTGTGCGAAGGATGAGCAGAGCGAGAAGTGAACGCGGCGCGAGACGTGTGCTTGTTCAGAAAGGATCGGGATTTGGGGGGTTGTTTGCTGCCCTCCTAACACCCGTGCTAATTGAAGTAGCGAAATCATTTGTGACCAAAAACGCATAAATACCCCACAATTTGTTGTTCACGCTCACATTTTTGCAAAATGGCTAATAAATTTTTGCTTGTTCCACAAGAAATTTACCGAGGGCTAACCTCAGCGTCAGATACGGGAGTCATTAATTTGGATGCGGTAAGGCATGACCTGGACCGTGCCAGGCGTGAACGGACTAATCCAACAACAAAAAATGTCCGGTACAATCAACAGCTTAGGCGTTATCTGCAAATGAGAAGGGAGCTTGCCGATAGACCTACCAAAGTTGAGTTAACCAAGGGCTTGAGTGTTTTGCTCAAGCGAGATGGGGGTGTTGATGATGACGACGGCGAAGTCGTCAACACTCAGCCACGGCCTCCCGCTCCACCACCACCACCACCACCACCACCACCTCATCAATACCACCATCACCATCCCAGCCCTCCCGATCAGCAATCTTCCTCGTCTGACGATAGTCATCCGCCTCGCCCCCCTCGTCCACCACGTCCTCAGAGAACAAAGAAAAACCATCAATCTTCTATAAAACATGGTCGGCTGAATCAATGGAAGCAAAGGCGTCGTGACTTGCAACAACAACCGGTAGTACGTGATCTACTCGCTGAGGCAGCAGCTGCTCCTTTACCTGAAAGTGACGATGACGATGAACAAATGCTGGAAGGTGGGTATCTGCTGCCAACACCATCACAAAATTATGGAGACATGCCAATATTGCCTGACTATGCAGATGAAATTGAGGAAATGGACACCGCCCAACAAAGACTTGCAAGCAGAAGAAAGATAAAAGGAGAGGAGGGAATAGATAAAAACAAAAAATACAAAATTTACTATTCTCCTCCACCATCTCCCACACTACCACCAGTGTACAAACGACCAGACCATCCCCCTCCTCCGCCTCGTTCTATACCCAAAGTTGAACTGAAAAGGGATCCACAACCAACAAAGTTGAAAAAATCCGCCTCGCCACCGCCTCCACCATTGCCTCCACATCGCGCAAAGAGAGAACCAAAAATAGAGCTCGCCCCTCCTCCACCTCCTCGCAATGTCTCCAAAAGGGAACCGAAAGTTGAACTAGCTCCTCCTCCTCCTCCTCCTCGTCACTTCACCAAAAAGGAACCAAAATTTGAAGTTGACCCACGACCATCCACATCGAAGCAAGCCGGGTACTTCCCGCCCCCGAAAATCAAAACCGAGCCAAAACATGAGTTGCAACCTACAAAGAGGCCAGTGCCATACCGTATCCCGAAAAAAGAGCCAAAAATTGAAGAAAAGCCATTACAGCAGCAGCAACAACAACCTCCTCCTCCTCCAGCTGTTGTCGTCGAAGAAATGCCCTATATTCCTCCGCCTAGGAGGGGGACCAAACGCACCTACCCCCAGAATGATGATGATGAGGTGCACATAAGAAAACGAGTGAGGCAACCGAGAAGGGTAAGAGTACAGTACTCGCCCGAGCCAGGGCCATCAACATCTGCACAAAGTGAAGAAGAACGACAACAACAACGTGAGCTGTTTGCTATTCCGTCAAATCAACTGACCATGACACAGAGAATAGAACGATTATATCTCAAATGTAACCATTATGCCGATCGTATGGGTGTTCGGGTGAATACAATTAACACCGCAAACGGCAAGCCGCTGGCGCATAGCAATTTGCGAATGGCCATCAAGTATATAATAGACCGAAGAGCGGGCCGTCCCACCATTAAACCACCGGGAGCAGACCTATTGGAGGAGCGGCTTAGGCGGGATCCAATTTTGTATTCATGGACGGCTCCACCAAAGAGACCATCACAGAGCAAAACCACCCGGACGGCACGGGCAATCAAGAAGGAGTTTCGCCCGAAAAAATGGTGAGTTATCAACACCACTCTTGACAAAATGTACAATGACCCATCCTCCCCAGCGGCGTTTGCAGGTGTTACAGCACTGTGTGGAAAGAGGCGCGGAAAAAGATTAAGCATTTACGAAAAGAAGAAGTGCAGAGATATTTGGAGGGACATCGCACCTATACATTGATGCGCCCCCGCAGGGTGCGGTTTCCAAGAGCAAAAACTATAGCTGCTGGATTCATGACCGATGTCCAGGTGGATTTGGCTGATTTTCAAGCCCTTTCTCGTCATAATGGAGGCCACCGGTACCTGCTCGTGGCGGTTGATGTCCTCAAAACGTTTTTGTCGTCCCACTGAAAAATAAGAGAGCCGAGGAGATGCTGGAGGCATTCAAGGAGCTTATTGAGCAAATGCCCATGATCCCCATCGATATTCTCTGACAAAGGCACTGAATTCAAAAACAAACTGGTCAAAGAATTCTTTGAGGAGCACGAGATTGCGAAGCACGAGCCCGTGCATTCATCAGTGAAAGCCTCAGTTGCTGAGCGAGCCATCAGAAATGTTAAGCAGCGACTATACAGATATTTTGCGGAAAAGCAGACTCTCAACTGGGTGGATACTGTACAGCAAATTGTTGATGGAATTAACAGTGCACCGTCTCGTGTTCACGGGATGCGACCAATTGATGTCAATTTTCGGAATGCTCAAAAGGTGTGGAAACGAATGTATGGACAACAATTACTTAAAAATTTCACAAAGGCGAGCACCACGTTTCCGTAAAAATGAATTTGTGCGCATGAGCAGAGAGAAGGGGCAGTTCGAGAAGGGGTACCTGCCCAATTACGGCGATGAAATTCTTGAGGTTGACCAAGTGTTGAAGGCAGTGCGTCCAATTCGTACAAACTTCGTGATGATCGCGGCGAAAAGTTCAGGGGCACTTTTTATGAGCAGGAGTTGGCACGCGTACGTAAGGATGATGAGACAAGCTACCGAATAGAGAAGGTCTTCAGGAAGAGAAGAAAACCCGATGGGTCAGTTGAGATACTTGTAAAATTCATAGGCTATCCCGAGAGGGAATGGATCGATGAATCTCAGCTTGTATAAAAGCATTCAGTTTGTTCATTATTTTTTACATTTGGATAAATCTTTTTCTAATGACATCAAATAGCTTCTTTGTGTTTTTGCCAAGTAATGTATCGGATTACCCCGACAATCAACCGAACAAATATAGGGTACGTCTTCCAAAACCTCTACATTTTAGTGGGTCGTGGGTTTGTGGGTTGCATAGCATCAGCTATCCCTACTCATGGCACTCTACAATTGGTACCTTGGATGACCAATGGATTGACATTCATTTCACCAATCTCCATTCCGTTGATGAGGACCGACAGCGTGTCATCAGAGTACCTGTCCCACAGGCGTCGCACAAAAAAGTTGAGCAACTCAGGGATTTTTTACAAGCAACATTGAAGAGTCAAGAAAAAGTCAGACTTAAGCCGCTTGCGCATGAAGAAGGGTACTTCGATAAACCGGTAGTGCTCGGCTCGCCTCCACACGCCAAGCGCCTCAAGAGATCAACAATTGATGATCTCTCTTCACTGCCCTCTCCCCCGAGATATGATGAGACAGATGAGCAACAATCACAGCAGCAGCAGCCTCAGTCTCCCCCCAGATTCGATGAGACAGAGAAAGAGGATAAAAAAGTCAAAGAAACAACCCCTCCTTCTGCCGCTAAGCAACCGATACCGCCGGCTCCAACACTTGCTCCTCCTTCACATCCTCCAACTGAAGCGCCAAAGGCAGTCACAGCAACGAAACAGGCAGCTCCAAAATCTGCTACAGTACCTCCCCAAAAGCCAAGTGTGACAACTGCTATAACCAAAACTTCCCCGGCTCCCGCTCCCATTCCACCCATTAAGCAAGCTCCATCGGCCCCGAAGCCTTCTCCGTCCAAAACAGCGGCTGTGCCGAAGCCAACTCCAACACCCACTCCAGCATCTAAATCAACTATTCCGACTCCTGCTTCATCGACCAAGGCGCAGAATATCCCTAAAATACCACCACCTCTGGCAGCTAAACCAAAGGAGCCAAATGTCGCAAAGAAGTCCACTGTACCAACTACCGTATCTACAACATCTATTTCTAAATTAACTTCTCAGATCGAATCATCACCAACAACACCGAAACCACCGCCGCCTCCTATTAAACCTATTCCTACTCAATTCCGGCACCATCACCGCCCCCAAAGAGTATAGCAAAGGACATAAAACGCTCAGTCGAAGCTCCAAACGAAAGCAAAAAGGAATCAAAGAGATTGGATGTGGATGATAGGTTTTTTGGCGGTTTAGCTGCCGGAGACGAGTTTCCCGACGACGATGACAAAGAGTCCGAATGGCCATATGATCCTTTCAAAAACATTGTCGATGATGTAGAAATACAATATCTTGATGACTTTGAGCGATTCAAGGTGGTGTTCAAAAATCCAGTGATCAGCCACTTGTCATTCTCACCTCAGCTAGGCTATGTGCTTGGATTTGAAAACCCCCAACACGTTGGGCCTCAAGAAATCTCAAAATACGGCTGTGACTTACGGGGTGGCTTCTCAAGTTTCGCAGTCTACTCAAAAGGACTGACCGAGAACATGATTGTTGGTAATTCGCTGAGTTCGCTGCTTCGCGTGGTGTCGGTGAGCGGTGCCACACCCGGTGACTACAATGAGAAGATTTATGATTCGCCAATATACGCTCGAGTGCTGCCACGGGAGATCAGCGAAATTGAAATTGAGCTGCGCACGATGGACAAGGGACGACTGGTGCCATTCGCCTATGGCACGACCATGGTGGTATTAATATTTAAGAAAGTGATAAATTTTTAAAACCCACTCATTTTTGTATTCATTCACTCATTTTACGCAAATAAAATGGTTCATATTGTGTTCGACCCAAGCATTATCGGATATGATGAGTACATGCAATACGGAAGTGGCATAGAAAGCGAGGATTACTTCCGAGGGTCCAGCCCCTTCCAACGAGGGTATGGACAACGAGGCGCAGGGGTGGGGGATGTGTTTCGCGGACTTTGGCGCTTTTTCCTTCCCATTCTTCGTCGTGTTGGCACTACAGTAGGATCGGAGGCACTGAGCACGGGGCAGCGAGTGCTGGAGAGAGTGGGAAACGAAGGAGTGCCATTTAAGGAGGCATTTGTCAGCGAGGGAAAGAAAGGAATTGATACGGTACTTGAGAAGGGCGGCCTGCCAAAACAGTTTGGCGGTGGTCGAAGAAAGAGTATAAAAAGAAAGAAATCTCATGCACCAAGCCATCAGACCATAATTGGACGGACAATCAGCAAACCAGGAAACAAACGTATTCGTTCAGACGCATTTGGACTTTACTAAATAAATGGCTTTCCATAAAATTGATAATGACAGTGCAAACTCAATCACCAATGCCTTAGACTTTTTTCGTATTCCACCCACCAATGTGAGCGTCTCTTCATCAAAAGTGTTTGAGCTGCTTCCCAGTAACCCACTGACGGACACTCCCTACCACTTCAAGCTTCACTCCAGCCAAAACTTTATTGATTTGTCCAAATGCTACTTACAAAGTGAATTCCGAATTCGCAAAGAAAATGAGCATGGTCAGCTGGTTGACCTCGCAGCTGACGAAGTTGCTCCGATCCAGATGATCGGTCAAACTTTCATCCGAAACATCAAAATGAGCATAAATGGACGTGAAGTTTTCAACTCCAATTCCCTAATGGCCTACAAAACATACTTCTCACATGAGCTGTCCTATTCCAATACGGCAAAGGACTCGCATTTGAATGCGGCGGGCTATTACCGTGACATCGGCGGCTCGCTTGAGACCGGGGACGGATGCATTGCGCGACGCAACCTGTTTGCGGGAAGCAGAACAGCGCAATTCATTGCCAAAATTGACGCCGATTTGTTCAACCAACCTCTCTACTTGATCAACTTCTGTGAGTTGGACATTGAAATTTTACCCAACGACAACGAGTTTGTCCTAATCACTACGCCCGCTGTTGCCCAGGGTGCTGCAGCTGCTCCTCGTTACCGCTTCGAGGTTGTAAGTTTGAAAATGTATGTGAAAAAAGTCTCATTGATGGATGGACTGGCGTTGGACATTGCGCGAAAACTTGAAGTGAAACCGGCACGATATGCTGTGAGGAAAACGCTGATGAAATCAATGTTCATTAGTCATGGACGTTTCGAGTTTACAGCCAATTTGTTCATGGATCAAATTCCCCGCCGTATCACAATGGGGTTAGTGGCTAATTCTGACTATATTGGAACAATTTCGCGCAGTCCGTTCAATTTTCAACCGTTTAATGTGCGCGAAATCTCAATTATTGCTAATGGCCGCTCCTTTCCCCAAGCGCCATACGACTTGGACTACCCAAATTGGAAATATGTTCGCCCTTTCAATGACATGAACGAAGCAGTGGGATTCGCCAACTCATTGGAAAGCAATGGAATTAGCTATGAACAGTTCGGAAAAACCCACTGCATTTATGTGTTCAATTTGACCAGCAGTGGAGATGATCAAGCTGCGCTGTTTGACCTGATAAAGAACGGGACAACAGCGGTGAGCATCAAATTCAACCAGGCAGTGCCCACCGGGGGGATAATGCTGGTGGTGATGGGCGAATGCGACTCTCTTGTGATGTTAGACAAAAATCGATCAATTAGCACAGACATTACTATTTAAGGCTGTCATTTTTTTGTATGCCACTATCATTTGAATAAAGATGAATTACAAAAATGTTGGAATTATTTTCTTCATACTTCGAATTAATTTCGATGTTGTGTCCAGTCAAACAACCGAGGTATCAGCATCATATTCCGAATATATAAAAAGACTAAAAATGGGCTGGCCCAAAAGCAGCCCTCAACCCAGTACAACGCGTGTCCCAGAGTATCTAAGACGCAAATTATTGACACGACTTCCCAGTACAACTTCGACCCGGCTGGCAAGTCCAGCAACCACCACAACAACCCATCCTCAACGCCCTAAGCAAGAGAAGCTGATAGATGAACAAGTGTCCTCAATTTTGCCTCCACTGATTCAATTGTGCAAAGACTCCTCAAAGGAAAATAATTTCTTCCAACAAATCATTTGCTGGGCACTGTTGGCTCTGTATTTGATGCTTATCGTCAGTTTGGTCCTACACCAATTGTGCTCTGTTTTTTGGTTGAAACGTAATGGACAGCACACAAATCACCAAAATATTGAGAGAAAACCAACGGACGTCACAAATTTTTCGAGGATGTTTCGCCAGTGACCAATTGCCTTCGCCGGCCACCCTACAGTATCCTGCGGCACTCATTGTGAACCGTGACCCCCATCACAAAGGGGGCTCCCATTGGTGTGCCATTTATGCCCGGGACTTGGACGCGCCAGTGATTTACTTTGATAGCCTTGCCCTTCCCATACCACCAAGTATTTCATCATCCTTTTTAAATAAATTTCCCAAAGGTTTACACAAAAACATTGAAGCCTACCAGTCCCCATTGACATCAACATGTGCCCCCCATTGTATTGTCTTTGTTTACCACATGTCCCATGGAAAATCATTCGATAAATTTATACATATTCTCAAAACTTGTTCAAACCCTGACATGTATTCATTATTAATGCTAAATAAAATGTTGAACAGTTAAATTATATTTTCAATTTCTTAATTTTTTCAAAATTGTGTCTTCCACCTACTAATTATGCATTATTCTACCTAAAAGTTACATCTTCCAACGTTTAATTATTTTCGTACTTTATTTCCCATTCATTAATTATGCATGCAATAAAATAAAAAGGGGCGGAGCTTATCCATTTGAGTTGGAACACCGGTATAAAAGCCGCTCGAATTTCTTCATTCAGACATTAAAAAATCTGAAATGGTTCTCGTCAGCGAATTTTGTGCTCAATTTCTCTCCTGCCCGACAAAGTCACTTCGCGATCGACTGAACCACCCAGAGGACCGAGTCCGAGTTTTGCAGCAATTGATTGGGAAAAAGGTCCAGACAACATACAAGGATCGGAATGGAATGCGCAAATCTTTCCTCGTTGGTGGAATGACTGAACGAGGCGCGGCATTTGAACCAGCATATGGACGTCTGCGTAAGCCGTTCAACATTAACGTGGCAGCGCATTTTTACGCTCGTCACCGTGTCAAATTGCACTACCCCTATGTGCCATGCATCATTGAAGGCTTTACCGTGGTGAGGACCGTTATTATCCGATGGAACTGCTTGAAATTGTCGACGACAAAAAGGGAGGGCGATTATTTGGTCGATTGTTCACTGAAATTGAGGAGCAGGAGGAGGAGGAGGACACCAAAAGTGAAGCTTCACATTCTTCCAACTCTTCCTATTTACAATTTAACGGTAAAGGCTGCAAATGGTATGAAAGCATTGACGAAATTGCCAACACTGGGCGTGGTGAGTGCAGCCAACCATCATCATCATCAGCACACACGTACTGGTGAACACATACACACAGCACATACACCCAAATTTACCACAAAATTCATATTTTTTGTTAATTATATCTTCCTTTTCTTAACTATGCATTTTTTCACCTAAAAACAAATACTCCCAACGCTTAATTATGTTTTGGCTTAAAAACTTGTATCTTCTAATCCTTAATTTTTTCAAAACTTTATTTTCAAATCGTTAATTATGCATTTTTTCTACCTAAAAGTTACATCTTCCATTGCTTAATTATTTTCATATTTTATTTTCCATTCGTTAATAATGCAAGCAATAAAATGAAAAATACAAAGAATATGCAAAAATGATTACAAAGTGTGACCAAAATCTAAAATTTTATAGTCGGCTCCGACAATACCTTTGCCGACAAATGGTTTATATATTTTTTGGAGGGGGCAGGATATGACTCTCCCATCTTTTATGCTTGGTCGAAGAAAATTGGGGTATATCACATTGATCGGTTGGGGCTCACCAGTTTCAGCAAATCGTAGCACCTTTTCCTTGAATGTCTCGTAGCGCAGCCCTTGGTTTTGGATGACGTCATAGTTGAGCGTCATGCCGCGCACTTTCAGCACATATTCGTTCTCAGCGTCGGGTGGTGCGTCCTTTCTGCGCAATTTGAGTCCATACTAAAATTCATTTTAGAATTAATAGTTAAAAGTGAAAATTTTTAACCTGCTTGGCACCTCCCGAGCAAAACTCCAAAATCTCATGCTTAGGGTATTCGTCCGTGAATTGCCCAAGGTGTGGGCCGGTCTTCAGTGGGCAATTGTCATCCGGATGGGTCAAAATAATGCTGTCGGTGTCTGAACAATTGTATTTATGTACATAGAATATATGATTTTTACCGGTGTATAGGAGTTGGCAGGAAGGAGTTCTCACCACCTTCTGCATTGATTTCAACAACAGGAGACGCGCCGCAGAAGTGGTCCACAGGGAGATAACTTGAGGTATTTTTATTATTAGTTCAATTGAAACAAAAAATTTCCACCTATGTTGGAGCATGAGTTTTCCTCCACCCACTCCTTTTTCGTCTCATAGCTGATCAAAATGTGCTCAGCATCAAGCTCATCGATTGCCGTGACCTCGAGCGAGCGGTTGTCCAAGTATTCAGCCAGGACAGCGGGGTCGTCGGTCACCAGAGTCTGCGACAGACCGAAGTTGCGCAGCGAAAATCGCCCCCCTTCAAATTTGATTTGATGAATTAAATGAAAAAAAATCTTACATAAATTGTTAAGGCACAATTTAGCAATTGAGCGTTTGCCCTTGTTCGGCTCCATCTTGGCTGGGTCGATGGTGATTCCAAAATTTTCGTAGCACTCGCGGACAAACTCTTGCTCCATTTCGGTATTCCCTTTGATGCTGGTGTCGAAGCCGCTCGCCTGGATTTTCAACGCCATGAACTCGGAGATATAGGAACGGAAGAGTTGGTCGTCGCTCTGCTCATATTGTAACACCCGGAACACTTTGGTGACCCGGTAGCCTTCGTCCAGTGCGGCGTTCAGCTCAAGCGAGGTGCAGGTGCTGACCCAACCGCGTTGTTCATCGGAATGCCGACAATGGTAGTCGTTGTCAACACCGCCAGTCGGGTATTTTTTAGCGCATTTGTAGCACAGCGGAAAACACAGCCTGTCATCCACTTTGACCGGCAAGACGGGCACATCACATTGACGCGGCGGGATGACCCAAACTTTGAGCAGCGACAAATCGTAGGGGTTGTCCGTTGCGCACTTCCATTCCACTTCCTCATTCAGAACGTGCACCTTTGGGTGACCAATTGGGTAGCGCGTGGTAAAACTAATAATGTCATGTAATAACAAATTTAGTTCAACTGATCAAAAATGACTTGATGAATGGATAGAGCGACGTGAAGTCGTAATACGAGATTTTTTCGCCTTCCCGCGCTTTGTGGAAGAGTTTGAGCGGGCCAGTGCGCCCGCCCATGAATGCGGCACGGATCTCCAGTGGTCCGTCATCCACGTAGCCTGCAAAGGCCTGGCGCATCTCCGGGTCTGACGTCAGCATTCGCTCGATCTCGCATTCCCAGTAGACGTCCACAACGCCCACTTGGTTTCGCAAAAATTCCAGTCGTTTCGCGTCTCGCTCCCGCACTTCTCCAGCCGATTTCCCATTGGGCAGAAGCATGTTGTCCTCCGGGAAGCATTTGCTGCATCCGTGCCACACACAGCCTACACAAATTTTGCTGTCATTAAAAAAAAATTTTTTTTGTAAAAATTACCGTTCACTTCAATGGCCCTCTTCTCCGCTTCGATCCAAGCGTCGAGAGAGTAGTTGGCGACTCTCTTCTCTCCGCCTGCCGAGTGGGCAGTCTGCAGCTGCACTCCGTGCTTCTCTGCATGCCATTTGAAGAAGCGAAGGGCCAACAGGGACTGGTTTTGGGCGTTGTCGTAGCCTCTTTCCGGTACGATGGCCAAATGATCAGCAGGAAGATGATTTGTCCTGAAGTGCTTCATGCAGGCGCTGGCGATTGTCATGCACTGCTTCAGAACATCAATTCCGTTGTGCGTTTCACGGCCGTCCACAGGTTCTTGACGTCTTGTGATTTCCAAGAACTCCCGCCGAAATGCCACCAGCGCTGCCATTAAGATCTCCACGTCATTGGTGCAGTAGCTGGCCAATGCCTCGTCCAGAAAAAATGGTTCACTCCGATGTTGTTCGTACCAGTTGTCAAACTGTCGTCTCTTTTCTGGCATCATTCCATGGGCGAGGTAGTCGTCGGGGGTCGGAAAAATTTCGCGGCCATAGTTGTCCGGGCGGTTGACCATATGCGGGAAGAATGGCTTCTCTTCGACGTCCAAGCCGTAGGCGGGGACCAGCTGACCGAGCGCACAGGGCATCAAATTGAACGAATCTCGGAAGACGATGTTGGGGTGTCGGTTCTTCTGCGCCCTCAGCTTCATTTCATACATTTTATTGCCCTTAATTTGTTTATCAGAATAAAATATATGTAAAAACATACTCACCCGTCTGATCATCTCCGGGTTATATCCGCGACGGAACAGCTCCCGGAATGTGATGACCATGTCGAAACGGCCACCAAAATGTGAGTAGGCGAAGGTGTTGGCCTTGATCGGCAAGTCGTTGATCAGCCAACCAACAAATGCTTGCATGGGGTTGTCGGTGACCACTTGCTTGTCAACCGGAGTGTCGGTAAATGGTCGTTGGCAGAAAGCAACGGTTCGGTGTGGGCCGCATATCCAACATCCGGCAGTTCCTTGCTTCCACCTGCCATTTTCAATGCACATGGGACAAGACACCTTTGCTGCTATGAAGTTGGGCTCGTGGTTGCGTCGTTCAGGCAGATGAGGGTCAGCAGGCAGGTGTTGCATCGTCTCGAGGTCAAACGCCACGAATCGATAAGCTTCCATCTCATCCTTGGGCTCAAGTGGTGCAATGAAGCAGCCGCGCTCTGTGCTGTGGAAGTTGTTGCAGAGTTGACAGAATTTTTCACCGCACACATGTCCCTTTCGCCCCCGTCTGTTGTTGTCGGCAACATTCCAAATTACACCACAGTCTTTGCACTTCTTTGAACGTTTGCAGTAGTTGGATTGAAGATGGTGATTGTAGCATCCCGCGTTGTTGAAGTTTTTGTGGCATTCTTTGCATTTTCGGAAGAAGTCAGGCTCCGAGGGACACGGAAACGCAGGTCCAACACGCGAGCACATCAGACAGTGCGCTTTGCAGCTGTTGTTGTGTTTCGCTGCTCTTGTGAATGGCATTTCACAAGCGAGACAGTACTTTTTACCGCCGAAGAGACCACTAAGAAACTGCACACCGTCAAAATGACTGTTGTTAAAATAAAGCGCCAATGGTGTATCGTAATCGTCGTTGCCGTATTTGTAAAGCGGCTTGTAGTGGCCGGTTGTTCCAAAGATGAAAACGGCAAAGCGGTGCTGCTGTTGGTGCGCGTTATTCCAGTGGTTGATGACCAGCGGCACATAAGTGTCGGCGTCGTATGCGTCCAAATCCAGTGGCGCTCTGATTTGCCGCATTAATTTCAATGTGTCTTGCTGGAATTGTCCTCGCTGACCACGTCGACTATGCACATAATCGTAAAACTTCCACTTTGGCCATCCGCGTGTCTTCGCCACCATCGTTGCTTGGAGTGCATAAAACAAGCAATAATTGTTGTCACTGTTGTCCCAGTTTTGGTTATTGATCTTAAATTGTCAGTCGATGATATAATAAATAAGTTGTACGCTTCACCTTGATCAAGCACTTCTCATGCACTTGGTGCTGAACGTGTGTCAAACGACGTCTGGCGCCCCCTTTGATGTGCCGCTTCACCGGAAGTCCGCTGCGATCAACTGTTGTTATGACAATGGTGAACGGCTCTCCCCATAGCGTAACACCTTTCTGTTGTTTTGACTGCGCAACTTTGGTGAACAGATTCAGAATGGCGTCGATTGTGTTGGCAGTTATTTGGCGCACGGGTACAAAAACATCACAGCCATCCAATAATGCACTGCTGATCAGGCATCCAAGGTGTGTTGGTTCGCTGCTCTTCTCACGGCTGTCGCTTTTTGCTTCGTCAATGCAGTGCTTGAATATGGAGGAAAGAAGACTTTCGGGATCGGCTGGCACATCCCGGATGACGAAGCTCGATTTGACTTTCGTGTAGTTAAATTTGGCAACATGTTCAACGCTGCACTCCAGCTTTTCAACAAATTCGCTGGGTAATTTTTTGTTGGATGAGCTCTCGGCCCCTTCACCCTCCTGAACGGTGAGACCAAGCAGCTGATTGATGAGGAAGCCTTGCTGCAATGTTTTGGGTGGTGGCGGGGTGGTGAGAATATCATTAATAGTGAATGGGAATGGGCGTTTTGGAGGGCGGCTTTCCATTTTTTGATCTAATAAGAGAAGAGAGAGATGAAATGCGGTTTAAATGATAAAATAGCAAAAAAAAATTGAATTTATAGGGGGCGAAATAATGGCGATGGAAATCGATAATGGAGGAAGGGTCGGTATACGGTAATAAGTGAGGACGGAACGGGTATGGATACGATAATATTTATTTGAGTAGGCAAACTTTTAACAATGTATAAATAAATAATTTGTCAGCGTTTATTAAATTGGTAAACATTTTAAACCAATCTTGGCCTGAAGAGCAGCGCACTGCCACCCATGAAGCACAAGACGACAGGGCACCTAAACAGCTCAGAAAATTAGTTATGTAAAAGCGTGAAACCTCAAGTTCTGAAAGGCAAATTACATTTGCTGCCAGGATAAACGGAGCTTTGTGTAATTGAAGCAACCGCCCTGGTTAACAGCAAATTTAAAAAATATTTATTTGGCAAAAAATGTGAGGAGAGAAGGATTAGAAAAGAGGCGTGACAAAAAGAATGAAAAATTTTTAAAATGATTTGCCAAATCGGTCGGGTGTTTGAATCGAATAAGCTTTCCGGTTATTGATGGTAAGCCACGCCCATTTTTCGACTTTAGGTCCCTGCGTGCTTGCACACTTAAGATTTACAAAATTGAAATTCCAGCTGAAATTCGGAATCATTTTACAATTTACTCAAATTTTTTTTTGATAAAATGGACAGTTTTGTTAAAACACCCAAAATTTCAAGACCACTCCCAACTGAGCTGCTATTGGAGCAGATCATGTGCATCCCACTTATGCGTCTGTTTAACTCAAATGGTGGTAATCAGATGGTAATAATCGCAGTTAAACACTTTTTTGTTATTTAGGACCAAAATCAATGATCAGCGCAATTAATTGGAAATTTGAAGTTTTACGCAATGAACGAAAAAATGCACACATAAAAGCTAAAAAAACAATTGTAATTTTGTTTTGTTTTTTAATTATCATTCTTATTTAAAATTAAGAACGAAATTGTGCAGAAATTTAACATGGCAAGCAGGACGAGAAAAGTGGAATTTGAGGGGGGCAATTTGGACTTCAGTTCACTTCGTGAAGAAAATGGATTGACGAAGGATGAATTCCGAAAAGGAGTCCTACTGTATCTGTGCTATGGGGGAAATGAAAAGGCAATGTTGGTGAATAACGTTGCGATTACCGTTCCCATTCTCAACGTAATTTGAAAATTTTATTTTCGTTTAAAACTTTTTATTTTAGTACATTTTCATTCGACCACTTTTGGAG
>CP049710.1:4800177-4861560 GCA_004148225.2 Heterodera glycines | reverse complement strand
GGGAGGGGACGGTTAGATATTGTTTTCCTGGCAAATTTATTACTATTTTTTGATAAAACAACCAGGGCTCAGAAAACGGGGATTTCTTTTTTTTCAAAAATCTAAAATTTTTAGATGGTCACACAAAATTCATATTTCAAAAAAGGATCAAATTTTGTTTGGGAACACGCCAAAATTTCAGGGAGCAGCTCATTCCCCCCCCCCCGAGAAAATTAAAAAAAAAATTACTAACTTAGAAAATTTCTTAGAAAGTTTTGTCATAAGAAAATTCTAAGAAAAAAAAAATTTCGAAAAATTTTATGGTGAATTACCAAGTTTTTCAAAAAATTTTCCTAAAAATCGCTGAAAATTTCTCGAACAATTTTATTTCTTAGAATTTTCTTATGAAAAAACTTTCTAAGATTTTTTTCTTGAAAATTTATAAGTTAGCAAATTAAAAAAAAAACTCGGGGGTAACGTTATTTTAAAAATCGTAAATTGGAGTGAACCCAAAATTTCAACCCTGCAAAAGTCGGACCGCAAATGTCGGCTAAACATGGGGATAGCAATTCATTTCTTTTTCATTGTCAGTATAATTTGTTATTTCGGAGACAAAAAAATTTTTTTTGGATTTTTGGTGCGAATTTCTCTCTCACCGCCCCAACTCCTTCAACACGTCTTCGCTGGCGTACAGCTCGAACTTCTTGCGCGTGTTCTCGTCAATGAACGGCGACACCAGCGTCCACAGCACGGGGAACACGCGGGGCGCACGAGTGATCAGCACCAGGCCCATGGTCTCCGGGTAATGGGCCTGAAAAGACGAGAAAAAAATGGAGGGGTTCTTCTTAAATCTGCGCCCGCACGCCGTAGATTATGAATTGAACTGCTCGAGAGTCTCGGTAGTACCAAACCCGAACTTCTCGTTTTTTTTATTATCGTTCAGGAATGTAGGCCAAAAGCCCGACAAGGTTTTTTAAAAAAAGGAAATTTTAGTTTTCAAAAAGTTAAAATTACAAAAAAAAATATAACGACAGGACGGGGGTGGGTAATTCAATTCACAAATTGCCGAAAACCTTAAATTATGGAATAATTGGTCGGCTTAAAAAGAAAAATGCACGATTTTGCGTTCAATTGTTTTTATTCGTCGATTAATGGATTGCCCTTCTCTCACTTCCACAATTTCGATGATGCGCAAAAGGCACTGGACACCAGGCCGCCACAGATGACGCATACTTAAAAATAAACACAAAAATCTCTTTAATTCTAAGGATTGAAAATTTTGGGTTTAAATATTATTGTAAATTTCTTTAATTTAAGGATTGAAAAATAAATTTAAATATTATTGTAAATGCAAGCAAAAATAATTTTTTGGTTGTTTAACCTCAGACCATCCAAGTCGACAAGAAGCGCTGAATGAATGTTAAATTATATTTCTTTTAAATTGCAGCATTTTTTTACTCCATGTGCTGATCGGTTTGCCCAGCCGATGTGTGGCTTCGGCCGACTTGTTCAGGCCTGGAAAATTTTTTAATTATTTTCCGGAAAATTATGCGAAGAAAATCAGAGAAAATTATGCACTTCAGTTGCCTTCCAGGGGTCCCGACTTTTGCGGTCCCGATGTTTGTGCCTATGTCCAAAATCGGATTCAAAGTTCAATTTTTTTAAGCTCTGATAGCGTAAACAGCATTAAAATTAAAAAATCACAATCTTCCAGTTTTTTAGGAATATTAATTTTGTTGTTTGAAATTTTTATTATTTTTCAAATATTCATTGACGATCAAATGATCGGATACAATCACTTTCAATCGCTTATTTAAGGCTGTTTAGGGGGGGTCAGGGATTGAAAAAACTTAATTTTAAACCCGATCTTGGACAAGCCGCAAATGTCGTGACACGGTACTCCACACCTCTCTCGTCAATTTGCTATGGAAATTACATTTTTGAGAATTTTTTTCTTTGAAAAATTATGAGCTTTTTGAAATTTAAATTTCTTAGATTTTCGGGTTGAGGGACGGACGATTTGTACCGTAAAATATGCTAATTCAATTTAAAATTAGTTGAAAAATGTAAACAAACAAGATGACTAATTGGGCTAACCTTGCTCGCAAATTGAGAGAGTGAATTTCACGATGGACTGAAGTCCGACGGAGCGCAAAAGCCCCTTAAATGAGCAACAAATTTTATGGAAAGCAAACAAAAAGACCAAAAATGCATTCCAAAAATTCGAAATTTTTTGGCACGTTCAATTGTCAAACCTTAATGTCCATTTGGCCGAGTCGAAGGATGAACAGGGGACGGCCCTGGAAAAAATGGGATGGAAAACAGTAACAAAAAAACGAAGAGACTTAATCAGGCGGAGCAGGAGAAAACTCCGCCGGCCGAAACTTCGGCAAGAAAAAATTTTCACACTTAGAAAATTATCAAAAAAAAAATCATAAATTTTTGAAAGAAAATTCAAAAAAAAAGATAAATAAATAAATCTCGTAAAATTCCCCCACCGTTGGTGTAAAAAGAAACATTTACCATAAAAACTTTTGTTTTTTTTCACATGTTAAGTGTTCCCGCCCCCACCTCAGAATCGTTGTGATGCCATCCGCCGGGGAAATATTTTTTGAAAAGCGCCGGAGGCACAAAGTCGTCCAAAAGACTGTCTAAAAATGAGTTTTTATTACCCACTGGTAATCATGGGCAATCCAAGCACATAATGTTAAAGTTACCCACCGATTTTGTGCTGCTTCCGCCACAGCAACGAGTTCAGCGTCTAAAATGATTTGAAGCATTGAAAAAGGCATAAGTGAAATTATACAAAATCGAAAAAGTGGAAAGCCAAAAGTTGGCATTTGTATGTTATTTTACGGCACGGCCTATTCATCATTAAGCGTTTTTACCAGTTGCGTGGCCTTTTGCACGTCGAAGTCGCGGGCGCGCAGAAAACGCAGCAAATGCGCGTCGTTCGGCATTTTGCCCTTGTGCATGCTTTGCAGACCGTACTTCAGTTCGCACAGCCGACTCTCCTGGGAAAGGTATTTTCAGTTTTAGGCACTGGTGGAAAAGCGCACACAAAAAACCACACAATGGCATTGGGGAAAAAAGAGATGAGAAAAATGGCAAAAAATTTAATGATTAAATTGGGCAACTAAAAAAAACTCCCTGGTTATTATGCCAATTCAAAAAAAAAGGGAAATTTTTCAATTTGAATCATATCACTGATCTAACGTCAAATTTTTGACTGATTTTGATTTTTTCAGATGCAAAAAAAAGATATAGCCAGATAAAAATGTACTTGGCAAACATTTATGGCCATAATTGGTTTTAGCATGCAAATGGAGAATATTTAGAGGAATCGAATGATCCAAGGTTTTCAAATTGGGCCGAAACTCTGAAAAAATTATACACTTTTAAAATTTAAAAATGTGACGTCAGAGCTATGATATGGCGGAAATTGAAATAGGCCCTCCTGGTTAATGGCCCGGTTACTGTACCAACTGTCAATGAATGTACCATTGTTACTGTACCTCGAGCGGTGTCAGTTGGCCCAAAAAGCGTTGGATGTACTCACTTTCCAGCTTCGACTCAACTGCAAAAAAAGATTTTAATAAAAAGAAATAGAACGACAAAAGTCCATGAAATTGGTAAATGTTCAGTAAAGGAGGGCCAACTTTGGGCCACAAAATTAGTTGCAAATTTTAAACGGGCGCACTTCTAAATTTCGCCGCCGAAATTTCGCCGGGACATAATTTCGCCAAAGAAATTTTTTTTTTAATTTTCAAATTTCAAGAAAAAATCTTAGAAAATTCTTTTTGTATAAAAATTCCAAGGAAAAAAATGTTAGAAAAAAATTTTTAGCGATTTTTTGGAAAAGTTTTCGAAAACAATAATATATCATAAATTTCAAGAAAAAATCGCTGAAACATTTTTATAATTTTTTAAAATTTTCTTATAAAAAATTCTAAGATTTTTTTCTTAAAAAAATTTCTAATTTTAATTTTTTGCGGCAAGATTTTGTCCCGTCCCCTTTTAAACCCCCAAAACTTTAAAAGTTTTTCGTTCCGCTTCCCATGAATGCAATTTCTTTTACTGAAAAATTCTTCAAAAAATAGCATTCGTCGCATTCCTTTTTGGATAGATTCGAAAAAATTTTTCCGAAAATTTACTGATTTGCCAAAAACCGTTCATTTCAAAAAATAGAAAATTTATTGCTATCTCCCGGCCTTGTAGACAGACACTTACTGGCCAAGAATTGAAGAATTCACCAACAATTTTTACAATAAAAAATCGAGACGTACGGTCGTCAAAGCTGCGCGTTCGGTCGGCCACCAATTTTGTCCCCGTGGAATCTCCGCCGGCGCCGCTGACCACCACCAAATTCAGCGCCGCTTTGGTACCGCCGGCGCCGCTGGAGCGTCGCCGTTTCAGTTCCTTTAAATGCATTTTTATTTAAATTTAGCATTTAAAATTTTATTAATTTTTTTTCACAATGCAAAAGTTCGGTCTTTTACCGATGCTATACATTTTTCGTCTTTTCCTCCAAAATTTGTTGGAAAAATGCAGGAAGAAATTTTGAAAATAAAAAATTTATTTTTTAAAATTTAGCCCGAAAGGAACGAGCCGTAAGCCTGGGGATGCGCGCGTTCACCTCAGTGCTCAGCATTTCCTCCGCCGTGCCGGACAGTGGCGGCGCGTTGGCGGCGTCACCGCCCAAAATGACCGCAGCGGGCGCGGCGGCGCTGGCTGTCCCACTCGCCGCTTCCGCAGCGACAACGGGCGCAGAAGTGCCGGCGCTGGACGACGCGGCGGCTCCGACGGCGGTCGGGGAAGCACACCTGGCAACAAAAACAAAAAGTATTTCTAAAAATCCGCTATTTTATCCCATTGTGTCAAGGGCGTAGCCAGACCATTGGACGAACTTCTTTTTTTTTTGCTTTTCGGTCTCTTATTTTTGTGCCAGGTTTTCCAAAAGGCCACCGGAATTTTGGATTTTTTGAACTGATTTTTTAAAATTGGCGATTTTTGGGTAAAATTTTGATGAAATTCCTTAAAAATTGGCATTCTTTTTCAGTAATTTTTTCATTTTTCGGTTTCAGGGGGCTTTAGCCCCCTCATTGTCAGCCGCCCTCCCCCTCGCTATGCCCTTGCATTGTGTTATCTATCCCCATTTCGTACGTCAAAAAATACCTCGGTCAACCCAAAGGCCTAAAACAAAAAAAAGGGGGGAGGGAGAGAAATCGCCGAATATTTTTTTCGTAATTTCTAAAAAAGGGATTTTTTAATTATTTTTTTTTAATTCTTTCTATTTGTAAACCGTTCCGCTGCCACTGCTGCGGTTGGCATCCGTGCGGTTGTGCCACCGACGCCGCCATGCTCCGATGCCATCGCCGACGATTTGCCACCGCCCGACTCAGCTCCGTCCGTGCTGGACACGTCGATGGCCGAGTCAGTGCCCAACGCATGGTGCAGGTCGTCCACCTTTGTGCTGCCGGTGTCCTCTGAAAAAAAATGTCAAAGTTAAATTAATGAAGGCTGTTTAGGACCGGGAGGAGAGGGGGGGGGGCAGTAAATTAATGCTAATTAGCCAATTAAATTTCAAAAATTTATTCAGAGACATATAAAGAAATAACATTTTTACAAAAATTCGTCACAGAATTGACAAAAAAAAAATAATAAGCGCAATCATAGAATGAAAATAGCAAATTTTTGGGGAAAAAAAGCTCAAAATTTGTTTGAAAATTTCAGGCGCCATGCCTTTTTACATGCCAAATTTTTAGCGACTCTAAAAAGTGGCAACCGTTTTAGTGCTTTTATGGAAATGTTTAAAAAGTGCCAATCGGAGGGCCTAAAACAATTAATTAATACACATTGTTTTATCCACATTTACACAACAAATTAAGTAATAAATAAGATGAAATGTTATAAATACAGTGTGTTTTTTTTCCCAACCGGAAAATTTCCAGTAAATTTTGGTACTTTTGGCTATGCCCGGGCCTCCTCCTCACCTCCGCCACCGTCGCTTTTCCATGGCGCAATGAACGTGACGCCCGACTTGATCAGCTCTTCGATGAAGTACTCCAACACTTCTTTGCCCTGAAATGGGGAAGGGAGGGGTTGGAAAAAAGGTGGAACTGGTGGGTCCGGTTGTGCCGATGAAAATTTTGTCGAATTTTGTTTATTACCAAAAATTTTGGGCATATTCTCGGGGTATAAATTCTCTGGACAAAGTTAAAATCCCGATTTTGAATTTTATTAAAAATTAGGCGACTCCGGGGAAATTTTGCAATTTTACCTCGATTTTTAGAAGATTTTCACCAAAAAATTGCTAATTTTGGACCAAATTTTGAATATTTTAGGTGGATTTTAGGCCCTTTGCAAACGGGGGAGGGCGTGTCGAAATGCAAAACCGTCCCTTTTAAATTATCGCCCAAAATTTGGAAAATTTTCAGTCGGTGCCTATGAATTTAAAAAAACAACAAAATAATTTAGGCCCTTCTTTATTTCTCAAAAAATTTGCAAGAAAACCTTTGCAATGTTTGCCCCGTACTGCTTGACCGCCAGTTTCTCAACGGCAGCCTCGAAGCCGAAGAAGGACTTCACGTCCAAGCTGGCACTCTGCTCAAAGCATGTCCATTCCGGGTTTTCGGTGTGTACCTGAAAGATTTTTTTTTTGGAAATTTGTTACACCGGCACAGAGTGCCCCCATTGATTTCCTTGGATGGTTACATGACATTTTATAGCATTTTGAATGCCAATTTTATTTTACACAAAAAATGAGTGACTGGCAAATTGGAGAATTAATAAATTGCGCAAAATATAAAAATTTTTCTGTTCAGAAAAGTATGGTTTATTGTTAGAAAAAAAAATTTGATATTTTTAGATGGGTTATCAACATTTGCTAAAAAAATACTGTACAAAAATTTTTTTTTGGAAATTGGCTCACGTAATATTTGCAATTTTCCACCACCACAATTCGGCTGGAAAAGGAGATGTTCGACGCTTCGATGAGCAGTGTGCGCTGGCGCATGTTCAGATGGTTGCGCTGTTTGAAGTACACAAAGTCGACGCCGGCAATCTGTGAAAAAAACACGACAATAAAACGGTGGAAAAAGCCGAGGCGATGAATTTTTTTTTGGAATTTTGATGAAATAGGCTCAAAATGGCAAAAAAGCAACGGATGACTCCCTGAGATGGCCCAAAAAGAGATGCCAATAAAACATTTCCATTGCCAACCAAACGCAGCAAATTTAATAATTTGCCCAAAATCTATTAAGTGTTTAGTTCATCCAACGAATTTTTCAAAAAAAAAAACGACGCCATAATTACTGAAAAAATCATGCAAAAAGTTCAGAAAACCAAAAATTACCGAAATTATCTTGTTTTCGCGTTTTTAACCCAAAATATGTTTTATTTTTTTTTAATAAGGCATTGGTTACGAAAAATTTGTGTCAAAAAAACGTTTAAAAAAAGTGTGCCGTTGTTGCCAACCTTTTTGACCAGATAGGGCGCGTCCACGTTCAGTTGGCATTTCCGCTCGATGATTTCCTCCGCCTCGTCCACTGCCCGCCATTCGTAAGTGATTTCGGAGCCGACAAAAATCGGAATTTGCGGACAAGTTGGAAAGCGCTTTGAAAAAATAGGGTTTTAACAAATTTGATTGACAATGATGAGAGGGACAATTTTTTTTTAATTCAAAGTTATTCCAATTAAAATACCTATTTTTGAGTCATTTTTTTTGGTTTTACATACTTTGTAAATTCGCATGCCAAACCTTGTGATACGCGGCCATCACCAACTCAAACGGATGTTTGTACACGCGGACCGGACTTTGATAAGTTTGGACCATGTTTTGACAATAAAACGAAAAAAGGAGAAGTTCAAAAACAAAAAGGAAGCGAAGTTATGAAGAAAATTTACAACAGAAAAAAACGGAATTTATAAATCTGATTGAAAAATGATAAATTAATGTTTGTGGATTTGCAAAATGGCGGTTTTTGGAAAAATCTGGATTGACCGGTGTTCTGGATTACCGGATTTTGAGAGATCGGACCCGGAAACCGGTGATTTTTGAAAATGCCAATCCGGTCCGGTGAGTTTTTGACCGGTTCTTTCCGGATTATGACCAAGCCAAAATCCAGCACTTTTGTTAATCTTCCTTTGAAATATCTCATTTGGCATAATGTTTTAATTTTTTTTTTTTTGATAAATTCCTTTTATCAATTAAAAAAATTTTCTCCGGCGGTGCCTATCGAAGGTGCACTTCGTCCCTTCCAAAAAATCTTTAAAATTTTTCAATTTTTAATTCTTGAAATTTTGTTTAAAAAATTTCTTTTTTTTTGAAAAATTTAAAATTTAAATTCTCTGATTACTCGTTGTTTGTCTAATTCTCTCTCAATCGTAAAGTGTTTTTCTGTTTTACATTTTTATGCATGTTACAACTCAGTAATGGATTCTCGCATGATTTCAATTGAATAATTATTTAATTATGTGGCATTATTATTCGATTTTTTCACACCGCCTCATCGCCATTTTTCCGTCATTTCACATTTTAATGTCCAAAATAAAAAATATTTTTTCAATTTTTGTAGTGAATAATGCATGTCATATACTTCGACGACTTGCTTCCGAGGGCGCCGATGTGGCTCATCCAATTGGTACATCCGTTTTATTTCTTCTTTTAATTTACACTGTTTTGTCCGGTTTTCAGCCCTTCTACATCACTTCCTTTCTTGTGCTGCTCGTGTTTATGCTCTGCCCTGGCAATATGTTTCTCTATACTCTTATCGGTGCGTTTTGAGGAGAGAGTGCCGTTTTTGTGCAGCCTCTGCTAACTAATCGCTTTCCTTTGTTTAAGCTGTGGCCTACCCAATGTACGCGAGCTTGTTGACCCTCAACACTCAAAACACATGTGGGTTTTCTGCTGTGCTTTCCCTCCGAGTACAAAGCCAATTCCCCAATTTCCAGCGGAATACACCCAGTGGCTCGTTTATTGGTGCGTGTTCGCCGTGTTGGGCCAGTTGGACTTTCTCTTTGGCTCTATCAATGGCCTTCTGCTGCTGTACGTGCCTTTGAAGACCGTCTTTCTGCTCTCCTTGGCCTTTCCGCAAATTTATGGCGCTCACAACATCTACGTGAAGCCGGACGTATTGGACTAGATGAAGAAGATGTTGTGATCGAGGAGACAACGTATCACTGTGTAATGTCTGTAGGATGATTCTGTTGTGATTCCTATATTGTGTGTATGTATTGTATGTGGAGTAAAAGGCAATCATTAAGAATTGGTGTCCCGACGAAAAAATTTTTTAAAAATTTGTCGGGTATTTTTTCTAGGCTTAAAAAATGCGCTGATCACGAATCTGAGCTCAGATTTTGAAAATCATTGATTTTTATCTAAGATTTTTTGTCAACTACTTGATTTTTTTCGATTTTTAAAGTTATTTTTTTAAAAGTTTAGCAATGAATTTGGGTTAAAAAATACTCTGATCACGAATCTAAGTTCTGACTATGCATGAACCTTCATTTTTTTTGCCTATTTAATGCCTAAATTCAAAGCCTAAAATTACGGTTCTAGTCGGTTTTACGCGTCCCATGACATTTTACGCGTCCCAAAAACACTTTACGCGTCCCATCACATTTTACGCGTCCCAACAACACTTTACGCGTCCCATCACATTTTACGCGTCCCAACAACACTTTACGCGTCCCATCATATTTTACGCGTCAAAAAATGTTTTTCGAACCGTCAATCGGAAACTTTATACCTTCCGAATAGTCTAATTGTTCTTGTTTGTATACTTTGATCATCGAAATGTGCAAAAGCAACTCTAAGCACACTTAATGATGTCAACAGAAATTCAACTAATATAAGAAAAAAGTTTACAAAAGCCTAAGCTTAGGCCTAGTCTAACCATAAGCCATTGTTCGAGTTGCCTGTGTATAAGTTGTCATGATAACCTTAGGTTTAACAACGAAATCTTTAGTTAAAAACTTTACTGAATACCTGACAAAAAAAAAGTTTTTCTCTTAGTTATTAGGACAACTATTATACACACCGAGTCAATTTTGAGCCCCCAGTTCAAAAACTAATTGATTTTTTGTCTTAGTGGTCTGTGAGTTTGCCACCAAAAAGGGAGTCCCAGGTTCAATCCCGCATGAGTTATTTATTTAATTAAGCATTATTTCACGTTTTTTTCAACGAATAAAGAAAAAATAATTAAGTCATATTATTCTAAATTTTTTTTAAGTAAATTTAAAAAACAAAACAAAATTTGATCACCCAATAACATCAATGTCCGAGTTTTCATCATTTTCACCAACCGAATGCTCCAAAAAATTCTCATCTTCTTGTTGGTCTTCCAGCCTCTAAAATGTTTAAAATTCAAATGATTTCTGGGAAAATTAACCCTTCCCACGCCACTCAAAACTCGCCTGCTTCATCTCAGCAATTCTGCCGGTGTCGAGGAGCCAATTGCTGACAAAATGGTGCTCCAATTGTTGTAGAATTTGGTCAGCGTCCGGCATGCATTTCCACCACTGCTCCAGTCTTCGCCAAACTGAGTGCAGCGCCTCATCCCCTAATGTTTTTGAAAATTTGAGTTAATTAGGTTTCGCTGCTCACCCTGCTCATCCAGCAAGCCGAGAAAAGAGTGTTGCCGTGCAAATGGGACGAAATGATTGAGCAATAAGTGGGCCTTCGGTTTCTGAGACAGGAACTCGCGCATCCGTTGTTCTTGGACCAGAAAAGCACGGGATGGAAAACA
This sequence comes from Heterodera glycines, assembly GCA_004148225.2. Taxonomy (NCBI): domain Eukaryota; kingdom Metazoa; phylum Nematoda; class Chromadorea; order Rhabditida; family Heteroderidae; genus Heterodera; species Heterodera glycines. The sequence goes on along the minus strand of CP049710.1, from coordinate 4,850,833 downwards.
GTAACAAAAAAACGAAGAGACTTAATCAGGCGGAGCAGGAGAAAACTCCGCCGGCCGAAACTTCGGCAAGAAAAAATTTTCACACTTAGAAAATTATCAAAAAAAAAATCATAAATTTTTGAAAGAAAATTCAAAAAAAAAGATAAATAAATAAATCTCGTAAAATTCCCCCACCGTTGGTGTAAAAAGAAACATTTACCATAAAAACTTTTGTTTTTTTTCACATGTTAAGTGTTCCCGCCCCCACCTCAGAATCGTTGTGATGCCATCCGCCGGGGAAAGCATCAGTTTGCTGCTCAAGTTCTCGGACAAGTGCGTTCCCCAACCCCTGCAACACGTGAAACGGTGCTGGAATAATCCGATCAAATTCAATTGTCTTCATGAGCGGTGCCTTGACAATTCCCATCGTGCTGGACCGAACTGCGGCTGTTGCTTTCTCTCCGTTTTCCACGGCCTTGGCGAATTGTTCTGACTGTTGTGTTGTCTGCATGATTGTCCGGGTTTGACACTGCTGTCCTTCGGTGAGCAATTGATCACGATGACAATTGCAGATGGGCGATGGAAATGAAGTCACTGCTGACCCGCAATGACCGATCAGTGCCCACACAAAGCTCACATCACCTCCGAGAAACCTTCAGACAATTTAAAAAAATATTCACCCTTTTACCACTTAATCGGTCTGTTGATCAATGCATTCATTTGATCAATTTGGGGCCAGAGAAGAGCACCATATTGTTCCAAATTTTCCCTGGTGTCTTTGGCCGGGAAAACTGCAGCAATGAAATGGTTGGATGCAGAGTTGTTTCGAAGTGCTTGGCCGAAACTGATGGTCAATTTGGTAAACCCTTGGCCGTGGTCCCCGCTCAGTTTGATCAACAATTCGTCGTCGAAGCTGATCAAATTGTCCTTGGCCGAATTGAGCCGAAATTCCAAAGCGGCCTTGACATCGAGACACACAAATCCAACACCAGCTGCTGTTTCAATTTTCTGATAGTGCAAATGCGCACAAATTTGTTGCAAAACCTAAAAAAATGAACAAAAGTTCCCTAATTTTTCTAACTTTTTTAAGCGGTGGGAGAAAATCAATTTTGGAGTTGATCAGTCGAAATGTGCGCTTCAGTCTTTCGTATGCTTTTTGTGTGCCAACGAGGCAGAGAATCAGTAGGCCGTCTGCTGCATCGATTGCTTCGCTTTGTTGTCGTTGGCTTTTCTGGGGGGTGTAATGGGCAAATTTGTGCCGAACTTCCCGACTGATCCGTTCGAGGGAGGCCCGGCTGGCCGAACGTGATCTGTCCCGGTTTATTACAGTGGCGATTTCTTCAGCCAATTTGCGGCGGGAGGTGCGCTCCAAATGATCAACATTTTTTTTGGGTCGTCCTGTTGGAGTTGCTAAAATTAAAAAAAAGATTTTGAAAAAGTTGAAGGGGATTTTGTTTTCACACACTTTTGCTGGTGGTTGGTGTCGCCGTTGGTGGTGGCGCACATTGCTCAAGCTGGCGCCGCAGGGCAGTGATCAGCGCATCACGGTTGCGCACCTGCTCCCGCAGAAATTGGATGGTGTCATCCCGGTCCTTGAGCTCCATCTCCAGCTGTTCGATGCGCTCTGATCGCTCGTCAATGGCCAGCGGTGGCGGGGTCGTCTCTCCGGTGTCCATTGGCGCAGTTGGTGTTGACGGAAACGGCACCAAATCGCCAATTGGTGTGGCAGGTGTCGACGGCGGCGGGTCGTCGAATTCCAAAATTTCCTCGTCCGTTTCTGGCGTTGGCACTGGTCCTGGAGTTGGTGGCGGCGGTTCCATCGCTTCTTCGGCCGGTGCAGCAGATGTTGACGGCCCTGGTTCGTCCTGCTGTGGCGTTTCGGCATTGGGGTTCGGCTGTGGAACGTCTGAAATTTGAAAAATGGAATTTTTATGTTAAAAATTGGTGAAAAACTCACTTTTGTTGGCCCATCGGGCTTTTGTCGCCTTGGCCATTTTGGTTCGTCTCTCCTCCCGCTTGTTCTCACGCGTATGGCGTGCATTTTTGGTCTGTCGCTTCCGTAATAAAGTTCTTTTAGCCATTAAATCTTTAAAAAGAATAATAATTTAACTTTTTTATCTTATAACTTTTTAAAACAACATTTAAGCGATGATAATAAACATAGAAATCGATGCAGATTTTTTTTCTCTATCGATATGCAAAATTTGGTGCAGATTGTATGGATTGAAAAAAAGTTATATGGAGAGAAGTGAATGTTGTTTTTCCTAATAATGAAAATATTAGATAGTACGCCAAAAGGAGACAAAAAATTAGAGAAAAAAAGATAATGTTTTTCTCTAGCACTCTCTCTTTATTGACACATGTCTCGTTTTTTGACTCGGTGTGTATACCATGAGACCAGGGATGGCACGGAATTCCGATTTCCGAAAAATTTTTGGGGCCTCGGAATGCCATCCCCGCCATGGACACAAAATGTCATGGGACGCGTAAAGTGTTGTTGGGACGCGTAAAATGCCATGGGACGCGTAAAACCGACTAGAACCAAAATTACACTTTGAAACTGGTGAAACATGTGAATATGAATGAATACGTCGCATTCTCTTAAAAATGCACATTAAAAAAGCATTATAAATTACAACGCATCCAATGAAATCGATGTTTTATCTTTTGTCGTCGTCATCTCTCCCTATTTTCCACACATACCATTCATTCATGCAAAATTTTTTTTATAATTACTGAATTAAAATTAAAATTATCAAAGCTCAGACCAAAAGTTTCTCGATTATTACATAGTTTTAAAATTGAAACTTAATTTTATTTTTTATTCGCTTTTTGTAGATTGATTAGTTTATTTTGAAATTCTTTTGTTAATTTATAAATTCATGATAATGGTTTTTTGTATCTTTTTATCATTAGAGGCTCTCCGCTTTGCGAATTGAATTTGACCAATTCAATTTAAATCATTATTTTTGTTTTAAATTTTTTTCATGCTTTATAATTACCAGTTTTTTTGGTACCGTTACATGTACCGGTACCGGTTTTTTCAAAAATCAAAGTACCGTTAACGGTTTGTCTAGTACGGTACCGCCGGTAAAAATTTGCGTACCGGTTTTTACCGGTACCGTTGGAAAAAGTTGTACCGGTACAGGTTTTTTGACAATTACCGTTGACCGTTAATTTAATATGTAAATTCTAATAAAAATAAATTTATAAAAATACATGTAAAGTTATAATTAATTCTTCTTAAAAAGTCTTTTAATTTCAACCCTCTCGCAAATTATAAACTTAATATCTTGAATCATTTTCTAAATAATGCTTTTATTTTTAAAGCTGATTTAAAGTGAATATTGAAATTGTTATTTTGTAATTAATGCTTTTATATTTATTTTTCATTTTTTAATTCATTAATATATTTTTCTTTAAGTATTTGAATAAAATTAATAATTTTTTAAATTTATTAGTCCTATATTAAAGTTACTAATGCATTTTATTATGTTCTAAACTTATGGTATAATTAAAACTATTAAAGAAAATTTAATTTTAAAAGATAAAAATTAAATTTAATTATACAAAATATATAGTTAAATATTTTTATTGTTAAATTATAGTATTTATTTAAATTTGTTTTAATGTTTATTTTTTAAAATCATCTTTTCTTTATTCGCGTTCTGTCAGTTCATATTTTCATTAAAAATGATAATACCTTCGGCGAATTTTCCATATGATTTATATTTATCTATAATTTTTTTTATTAATAAAAAATTTAATACATATTTCGATTATATTTACATTTGTTTAAATTCTGTTTCCATAAAAAATGTAGATGACATCCTTCAGAACTGATTTTGAATGGGAAATTATTAAAATAAAATTTTTTATATTAAAATTTTCATAGAATAATTACCTGCTGCATAATCATTTAATTCATTTTGTTACATTTAAATATTATTTTTGAGAAATAAATTATTTTTTGTTTTATTTAGTTGATATAATCTAGCATATTCTTTATTGGTTGTTTGCTGTTTTTTATGATTAATATTAGTATATTCTTGATCATTCAAATAATTTTATAAACTATTTGTTCATATAATCTTTATTTATTTTATTAAATTTACAATTTTGGCGTTCGTCGGTCATAAAATTAACTTAATTTTCTTTTTCTAATCGCTTCTATGCTAATTTTAATTATTTTAAAATTAACGCTTTTGTAGATCTGTTTCTATCCCGTAAGGTTTTAAAATCAGTTTATTGATAGTTTCAATAAAAAATAATCATAAAATGAGAAACTAATAAGGCTAAATTTAATTTAATTACAAATTAGTATTTGTTATATTTATTTATAAGAATTTAATTAATGTTATATTTTATTTTATTATTATAATTAAAATTATCATACAAAGCTCAGACCAAAAGTTTCAAAAAGCTGGATATTTGACATGAAATGAAACAAAAATAAAATAAAAACAAAGATATCGCTTTAAGTAAAAAAATTATATAAAAATAAATAAATATTAATAATTTTTTTTGAAATAGAATTTCCAAAAACCATGCATGGAATTTTGATAATTTTTTTTTGACTGCTGCTGCAGATAATTTCGAACCATGCTTGGGTTTTTTCAAATTTTTATTGCAGATCATTATCGAACCACGCGTGGGATAATTTTGGATTTTTTTTTGATTCCCAGGGGGTTGCTGGTGCCTGATCAGGACTCTAAAATTGATTGGCGACTTGCACAACACAAAGACATCCCCTGAAAAGTCGATCTACCACTCGAATCCCCCTCTTCCCATGGCCCAAGCCCTGTAAGCATAGGGTTGGAACCATCCGGTGCTACCAGTAAAGCCGTGAGGTCCCGCTACCCAGTGCTTATGATGGAAATAGTCCAGAGGAGCCCTCTTACGCGTCCGTAATTAGGCCCCGCAGGGCTTGGAAGGGAAGGGATGTTGATGGATGCCTGGGGGCGCCTCCCAGGCGGGGATTACTCCCGACTGAATTTTCTATACGGCGTTATGTCCCGACCAGGGCTGGGCGAAGCTCGGCTTTGCACTCGAAGCCGAAGCCGAAGGCGAAGCCCAATTTTTATTCGAAGCCGAAGTCCGAAGCTCGAAGCCCAAAAAACCCGAAGTTTTCGAAGCCGAAGCCGAAGTTTTTTCAAAATTTTTTTTAATTCCAAAAAATTTTTTCATCACAAAATTTCGGTTAAATATCAAATAGACCAACCAACAACCCCTTTCGATAAATAAAAATGATTTTTTTTAACAATGTATTTTCTAAATTTTTATAATTCTTAGAATACTCAAAGTTTTTGAGTCAATTTAAAAAATAAAGGGAATTTTGGAACTCCGGCGGTGCCGATAGGCGCCGCCGGGAAAAATTTGAAATTTTAGTGACAGATTTAGTTCAAAAATGAAAAGATTTTGCGATTTTAATTGTAAATTTATATTAAATTTCCGTCGAAAAAAGAATAATTTTGAAAAATTAGAAGAAAAGAAAGTACTTGGATGGAAACTGATCCAAAGGAAACATAATGAAAAGAGCAGAGCACTAACACTCGACCATGCGTGTGAACAAAAAAAGCAAAACAAAAATTTAATAAATATATATTAATTTAAGTTTATCAAAAGCCCATTACTAAGGGTGCCTTTTCACATTGAAAACACAATCTTTAGGGGTGTATTTTTCCCGAAACTTCGGGTAAAATAGCCGAAGCCGAAGCACGAAGTTCGAAGCTCAAAAAACCCGAAGTTTTCGAAGCCGAAGTTTCGCCCAGCCCTGGTCCCGACGACATTTTGGGGTGTACCCAAAACGAACAGTATTAATTAAGAGGATGAAATTTAAGTTATTATTGGTATTTTATGTTTCGGAATAGTAATTAATAAATTTTTACCGACAGCAAATGCCCAATTAAAATTTTTCGAATTCTCAAAATCACAAAAATTGACAAATTATTCGGTAAATCTGTTAAGAATTTAACTAAGATTTTCAAAATTTTTCCCGGCGGCGCCTGTCAGCAACGCCGGACCACTCCCCCTCTCCCACCCGTACCCGAAAAAAATAAAAATACGAGCCAGGTAATTGGCGATTAAAGGCATAAATATCTTTTCTTAACAAAATATGATAGTTTGATTTTGTTTTGTTAAAAATGGAAAAATGGCCAAATATTAAATAAATCCTGTATTCAGAACATGGACAATCATTGAATTAATCAATTTTGAAGTTGCATGATAAAATCATTTTATGAGATAATATTATTTAGGACCCAAAAATCCAATAAAATGGTACCAATTCCATAAATTCTAAGTAAATTATATTTGATTTAAAGGGCATTTAGGAAATACGGTACATCAAAAGATATATCGCTTCTCTGTCATTTACAAAAATGTCCCCAAATTCGAGCCGACTCAGCGACTTCCGTTGCACCGCCACATTGTTTTGGTCCATCTACATATGTACATATTTTGGACTTTTTCGCATTTTTTGTACATATTTTGCAATTTTTGAGGATTTTTTAAAGAAAATTTTTTAGATTCCCAAAAAAAATCCAAAATATTAGATCTGACTATTTTTTTAATCCTTTGAAAAATAAAACGAAAATTTTTGAATTTTATCTTCTTCTTTTTTAATTTGGTCTTTAATTTGGGAGGACAAAAATTTAATTTAAATTGTATCTATTTGATCAAAATTCTAAGTTTATAAAAAAATTATATTAGAAATTTTTATAACACAAGCCATGTTCTGAATACAGATTTATTTAATATTTGGCCATTTTTCCATTTTTAACAAAACAAAATCAAACTATCATATTTTGTTAAGAAAAGATATTTATGCCTTTAATCGCCAATTACCTGGCTCGTATTTTTATTTTATTTTTTCATTTCTTTTTGCCAGATAAAACAATAAAAAAATATAAAGTTGGGAGTTTAATTTTATCTGTACTGCTTGGTCTTATTGTATTAGTTTTTGTTAAAATAAAAAATAATTTGTTTGCTCACAATTTGCAACCGGCAAAAAAGAAAAAAAAGACCTGATCAAAATAAATGGTCAATTTTGAAATAAAATGATTAAAAAAAACTATAAAATTAAAATAATTTTACAATTCCCACTTCTTTCTCCAGCACTTTCACTGTTTTTTGTCATTGTCAACTTTGACACTACTGAATTATTGAATTTTTACGCCACTTTAACTCTTAGGCAATTAAATCTTGCCTTTTTTGATGTTTTGTTTAATAAATGATAACTTTGGTTTTTGTAAAATCATCAGTAGGGCTGCTAATTTTATGTAAATACTTTAAATACTATTCAGAAAAATTTTTCATAAATATTCCATTAAATAAATCTCTAAAAAATCCCCCCGTCTTCATTTATTATCGGAAAAATCAAAATTTAATTTCCCCATTAGTAAATTTGCTTCGACTAATTCCCATTTTTTTTTTGCAATTTTTAAATTTAACTCTGGCTTTTGACGAATATTTCCACATTTTACCCGCCAGCGAAAAACGAACGGATCGGCAAAACCCTCGCCCCGTCAAACCAATGCCCCAGGGCAAAAGTGAAAGGGGCAGCGAACCGCCGCCCCGCCAGCGCAAAAAGAAAAATCACAAAAAAATGTTATAATATTTTAAAAACTGGGTTTTATGATATTAAATATTAAATCATTGCATCGCCCAAATTGCTGATCGTAGGCGTAGTGTTAATTCTTCAAAATTGTAAAAAAGTGATTTAAAAAGCAAAATAAAAATTAAAAAATTAAATAATGTATAAATTCTATTTGATAGATGATCAGTAGGGCTTCTTTTTTAGGCACAAAAAATCGCGAAATAGGCACCTAAAATAGGCAGAAAATTTTTTTTATTAACGCTTTGTAGGTATTAAAACAAGTAAAAATTAATTTAAAAAAATATTTTGCTTATATTTCAATTGTTTTAAAGTTGTTTTCGATAAAAATAATTTTTTAAACCAAAATTTTATGAAGAAAAAATGATTAATTTTTGGGGAAGAATTTTTGTGAATTTTTTTAAAAATTCTTAGGGGTGTATTTTCTGAAATTTTTTCAGGTCGATTCTTAGGTGTGTTTTTTCATTTTTATTGCATTTTTGAGAAGGATTTTTCCGAAAATCCCGAAAAGGCGCCAAAAATGGCGAAATAGGCACAAAAATAGGCAAATAGGCATTAAGCACAAAAAGTGCAAAATAGGCAAAAATAAGCATTATAAAAGTCATCGTAGACACCCCAAACCAAGCGGAAAATGCTTTTTTCGTGCTTATATAAGCGTATTAGGTGCGCAGAAAAAAGAAGCCCTAATGATCAGTCCCTGTAATATACCTAATGAAATAAATTTGAAATAAAAAAGGTTCAAAGCGTTCAATTATGCCATTCGCCGTTCACTTATGTGAAGCGATATATCTTTTGATGTACCGTATTTCCTAAATGCCCTTTAAATCAAATATAATTTACTAAGAATTTATGGAATTGGTACCATTTTATTGGATTTTTGGGTCCTAAATAATATTATCAAAATAATTATTATTTATTTTGCAAAATTATGAAAACAGATCGATGAGGCAAGAAGAAAAATTATCATTGAAAGACAAGCTGAACGATCAGTGTCTGAATGTGCTAAACCAAATTCTACCGCTTTAAATAGGCACAACAAAGGCCAAATGAAACCAAATAGGAGTTGTTACACAAAAGACTATGATTGTTGTAATCATTTTGTTGACAATTTGTTCATTTTGGTTTTAGCTTCGACCATCGTTAAAATTATTACGTTTTTCTTCACAGGAAACGATTTATTTTTTGCCATCAAATTTGCGCAAAAGCACTGATTTAGACCTGTTCACTCATTTCATTTTTCCCCGTCCCAAATTGTGCGCAAAAGCACTGGTTTTTGCCTGTCCTTACATTTAATTTTGGCCGTCACAAAATTGCAAAAAATTATTTTTCATTTTACGCAAAAAATAATACAAACAATATGTGATAGAAATATAAAAAATCATATAAAATTAAATAGATTTATTTTTAATTTTCATTTTTTAAAGTGCTAACTAAATCGATGATGCCATTTGCAAAAATAGCATAAATGAAAAAGTAATTATAAAAAAATCTTTTTTTAATTCAATACTGAATGTTCATTTCGATGATTAATTAAATTGCCAATTTTTTATTTGCATTAATAAATTTTATGCAAAAAAGAAAGGGTTAAAAATTTCTATTGCATTTTTGAGAAGGATTTTTCCGAAAATCCAGAAAAGGCGCCAAAAATGGCGAAATAGGCACAAAAATAGGCAAATAGGCATTAAGCACAAAAAGTGCAAAATAGGCAAAAATAGGCATTATAAAAGTCATCGTAGACACCCCAAACCAAGCGGAAAATGCTTTTTTCGTGCTTATATAAGCGTATTAGGTGCGCAGAAAAAAGAAGCCCTAATGATCAGTCCCTGTAATATACCTAATGAAATAAATTTGAAATAAAAAAGGTACAAAGCGTTCAATTATGCCATTCGCCGTTCACTTAAGTGCCGATGGACCAAAACAATGTGGCGGTGCAACGGAAGTCGCTGAGTCGGCTCGAATTTGGGGACATTTTTGTAAATGACAGAGAAGCGATATATCTTTTGATGTACCGTATTTCCTAAATGCCCTTTAAATCAAATATAATTTACTTAGAATTTATGGAATTGGTACCATTTTATTGGATTTTTGGGTCCTAAATAATATTATCTCATAAAATGATTTTATCATGCAACTTCAAAATTGATTAATTCAATGATTGTCCATGTTCTGAATACAGGATTTATTTAATATTTGGCCATTTTTCCATTTTTAACAAAACAAAATCAAACTATCATATTTTGTTAAGAAAAGATATTTATGCCTTTAATCGCCAATTACCTGGCTCGTATTTTTATTGCTTGGGTACTTTTGACCATAACTTTGCTCAAACTTGACCAAATTTTTTGAAATTTAGATGAGCTTGTAGAGAAATGTTAGGGCTATCGAATGATACCAAGAATGTCTAATTTGGTTGACATTGACAAAAGTTATGAGCAGTTTTTTGTTGAAAATTTCCATTTGATGGTTTTTTATATAACGCCCTTTTTGATGGTTTTTATATAACGACCCCGCACCTTTCCATAAGCATTCCTTTTTTACAATTTTCATACTGTACTCCCTCAATAATGCTAAATTTCCTACCGTTTCCGTCTTGTCCAAAAACACTTACAGAACTTGCGATTGATTATTTAATTTTGTTCGATCGATTCAGTTCAGCAATTCTGGCATTCAAAAAATAATTTACTCAGATGGGCTTAGATTTGGAAAAAGTGCTGGAAAATTTAAAAATTAATGTATTTTTAAATATTTATTTTATTTAGTCCAAAAGATGAAAATTTGGCCTTTAATTAAATGGTAAGAAAATGGCATTTTAATTTTATAAATTTTAATTAATTTTAAATGAATATTCGAGAACAATAACAAAAAGATTTACGTAAATATTTTAGATTTTTTATTTGTTTAAAATTATTTAAAAACCTAAAAATTAGATAATTATAAATCAGACCAAAGAAGTTTCTCTATAATTTATGTAGGACGATTTCATTTTGTCTCAATCAAAGCAAAACTCATCACTTTTTGGGTCATAATTTTGCCGTAATTTTATTCCCATGCACCAACTCAAAATTTTTGTCACATTTTTTGCCACCAAAACGAAAAAATTATGTGTTTGAAAAATGAACAAACATTTTATGTATTCTCGCTTTTAAAGAATAATAATACTTATGGTTTTTCTAGTAAAGCTTTTTTGATAGGTTTTAAACAATCTTTGAGACCACATTTTGTAATGGATATTTTTTACGAAATTTGCGATTTTATAAACTTAGTAAAGTTAATTAATGTTAAAGTTGATTCTTTTTTATTGTCGTTTTTTAAATCAATCAATTGTCAAATGATTTAAAAATCACTAATTTTCAAAGGAGAGTATTAATTTATCGTGAGAAAATATAAAATATATAATTAATTAAGTTATTAAAATAGTGACAAAAAAAGACAAATTGACAAAAGGCGAACATCAATTAAATTAAACAATATGTCTTGAAATCCCATATTAATCAGGAAGCCAGGTTTCGTTAGTTTTTAAAACTTTTTATTTTGGTATCAGAAAGATTTTCAACAACTTAGAAGTTTTCAATTGTTTTCAAGAAAATATAGCATCAATATATATGCGCAAAACTGTGCTATGGAATATGGAAGCTGGCTTTTATTTTTATTTTAAATGCTTTAAAAGGGGGTCCTTAGAATTGACAAGTCTTCTGTTTTGCAAAAAAAAAAAAAAAAATTCTTCGAAATAATTAAATTCAAAATACACAGCAACAGAGGGAATAACGACAATTAACAGCAGAAGGCAATTTTTAATGATAAGAGTGATCAGATTGATCGGCCACTGATCAGAGGTCGGCCGGGTCATGCTTTTGCAACTATTCGCCGTAGTCGGTGGCCTGTGAGCCAAACATTCAGATGATCAAACAACACCGACCCCCTCTAATAAAGCCTGTTCAGGTAACTCCTCGGATATTTTGATTATAGGAGAAAGCAAATAAATAAATTAAAAAATATATTTAGGAATTGTTAGGCTTCTCTCCGTGGGAAATTAACCGTTTCAAAGATTAAACCCACAAGCACAATCTGTGCTGAATTATTCTGATTTTTTTAATGTTTCCCGCTCAAAATGTGTCGTAATGGGTGAGTATTTCTTCCGGTGACAATTTGCCATCTTTGTTTTCGTCCGCAATGTGAATCAAATGCTTGGCTTCCGCGTCGGCATGGTCAAAGTTCAACGGCATCACCCAGTCGCGCATTTCGTCCTAGAAGCAAAACGCCAAATTTGAATGGTTAAATGAAAATTAAAAAATGATTTTGAAATTTTTTTGGCAATGTTTCGATTTTTGGATAAAATTTTACGATTTTACACCCCTAATTTGAAACTTTTTTGGCACCAATTTTCCCATTTTTAGCACGTATTTTGGGGAGCAACTATAAATTGCATCCCTAGACATAAGTATGTATGCCGAAAATGTATTTCCCTTTTTATGCCAAAGAAGGTATTTAAAATTCCATTCTTTTGGCCCGAGACGGAACTGGCGAGACGGAACTGGCCAGACGGAACCGGCCAGACGAAACTGGCCCGAGACGGAACCGGCCCCAGACGGAACTGGCGAGACGGAACTGGCCATTCTGTTTCCATAAAAAATGTAGATGACATCCTTCAGAACTGATTTTGAATGGGAAATTATTAAAATACAATTTTTTATATTAAAATTTTCATAGAATAATTACCTGCTGCATAATGCCAGACGGAACTGACCCGAGACGGAACCGGCCCCAGACGGAACTGGCGAGACGGAACTGGCCAGACGGAACTGACCCGAGACGGAACCGGCCCCAGACGGAACTGGCGAGACGGAACTGACCCGCTTCGCTGTGTTCTGCTCGTCCGAGCATAAAGACAGCAAAATGAAAAAATTGGAAATTGCGTCGACGACGACAGTGCACCAAAATCAACCAAACAAAACAGAGATAGAGAGAGAGAGAGAGCAGAGCACAGAAACAGAGCGTTTATTTGTGTGATGGTCGGTGGCGCTGGGCTGGCCCGGGCCATCTCGGCGCGGTCCAACTCGGCGCCACGTGACATAGCAAAGCCCCCTCTTCTTGTCTTAGTCTTTGTTTGACTCTGTTTTTCTAATTAAAAATATGTACATGTATGTGATATTAGCCATTTGATAGGCTTTGTTAGCTTAGAAAAAAAACATTTGTCCATTGTAAAAAGTGAGATTGAAATTCAAAAAAAAAAATTTTTTTTTTTGTAATTAAGGAAAATTACATATTTTCGCTAAACTCAAATTTTTTCTCACATAAGATACCTGTATGTATGTATATTTCGTAATAAGGAAGAGAATCTCCGCTCCCGTTTTTTAGAATTTACAGCCAAAAAAAGACTCCCTTTTTCAAAAATCGTATTTTTGGATTTTGTAAAAAAGATACAGGCAGAAAAAAATTATGCAACAAATCATAACGCCTTAATTTTGCAAGTTTCAGGCCCTATTTTCCCCTTCTTTTTGGGATGGGACTTAATTGTGCCGCGCCGAGTTGGGCCCCGATTATTCCCAATTGGCGGTGGTGGTGGTGTGGCGCTATTTATGCACATTTATCGGCTGATGGGGCTCAAACGTGTGCTGTGTGTTTTGAAAATTGATTTAAAGCGAAAAAAATGCTGGGATCACAAAAAATGTCCGTCCAACGAAACGAAATAAAAAAAAAGCCGGGATAATAAACAAAACAAAAACAAAAGGGCTTGGAAGGGAAGGGATGTTGATGGATGCCTGGGGGCGCCTCCCAGGCGGGGATTACTCCCGACTGAATTTTCTATACGGCGTTATGCTGGATAATAAACAAAAAAAAATGCCGAGGATTGTTAGAAAAATTTAAAAATTTGCCGAGGATTTGCGAAAAATGTCCATACGATGATAACCAAAAAATGAAGATAAAAAGCCTGGATAATAAACAAAAAAATACAAATTTAATGCGTCACACACATTAAAAGAGCAATTAAAACGAAAGGGGGGAAATTGAGGGGGGGGGGGAGGAAATTCCCAGGAAAAATTATTTTTATGGAAATGTGTCTTTTTCTAATGCACATATGTACCAGGGCTGCACGCAACTGGATTTGCAATTACGGAAATCCGTAATCCGTAATTGCGGCGATTTTCTCAGTTACGGAAATCCGTAATCCGTAATTGCGGGGGTCCAAAAACCCCGTAATTTCCCGTAATCCGCAATCCGTAATTTTCAAAATTTTAATTTTTTAATTTTAAATTTTATTTAAAAAATCCGTTGAGCGGGATCGGGACCGGGGCGGGAAATCCCAGGGTTTTCAGGTCCCGATCCCGGTCCCGGTTTTTGGAAAAACAGAATTCCCGGTCCCGGTTTTGCCAGTCCCGGTCCCGGCGGGACTAATGAGTACAATTGAGTACCGAAGTCCCGGTTTTTTCCCGGTTTTCCCAGCAAAAAATCCCGGTTTTTCAACCCGAAAAGGTCCCGGTCCCGGTTAAGCCCAAAATTCCCGGTCCCGCTCAACTCTATTTTCAATTAATAAATTTTAACTTGAAAAATGGTATTTAGAAAATGTAAATTTTTTTTTATAAATTTATATGTTTTTTAATTTAAAATATTTTTTCGAATGCTATGTCAAACATTTTTTTAATTTATAAATTTTAACGTGAAAAATGGAATTAAAAAATTGAAAAGTTTTTGGTGTTTTTGTGTTTTTCAAAACTTTTAAAATGCAAACATTTTTAATTTTGAGAAAGATAAAAAAAAGTTGTCTTTGATAAACCAATCAATTAGGAATAACTCACAGCAATTTGACTTATAATTAGTTGTATTTTATTTTTAATTTTCAAAAACTTAATCACAACCAGAAAAAAAATTGTTTCGCAATTCCTTTACCATTTCTAAGTGAAAATTCTACTCATAGGCCAACATTTTTTCTAATTTCGTATTAAAAAAACAAAAAATTTTTTCCATAGTTTTTCAACTTCGCTGTTTTGCTTTTTGCTGGTCCGTCTCCCCGTCTCCCCACTTTGGACCATTTATTCGTCGTCAAAAGCGGTGGAAAGAAAGATAAATTGGCCGAAGCAAAGCAAAAAGTGTAAAAATCGGGGCACTTTTCCAACATTCACTCTCTCTCGCTCTCTCACTCTGTCTCTCTCTCTCGCTCTCTCACTCTGTCTCTCTCTCTCGTTCTCCCGCCCTCTCTCTTCTCTCTCTCTCTCTGCCCCTCTGTCTCTCTCTCGCTTCTCCCACCATTTGCCAACGGAGCCAATCAAATAAATTTATTTTCTCGCCTTTAATGGGGTTTCCCATAAAACATAAAAATCTTGGCAAAAAAAAAAAAATAAATTTTGTTTATTTTTATCTGCTCGTCAACAATCTCACAATTGGTTGAGTTTCATGCATTAACCAGTAGAGTAATTAGTGCAATTAATCAATCAATCAATTAAGTGCTTTTCATTCGTTAATCAGTAAAGAGAGAGAGAGAGAGAGATAGAGTAATTAGTAGCAATTAATTAATTCACTAATTGAGTGAGTGAGTGCCACCTCCCCCACCGCATCACCAAAATTTTGTTTTCTTTCGCCGCTGATCAATGCAAAAACAAATTAATTATTTAATTAATTAATAATAATGAGGGACTAAAATTTGTGTGTCTTATGATTTCACTGGGAGTAAATACACAAGGAAATTTTTAGCCATCTGTGCTGGCTGCGAGGCAGGTGATAAATTTGTGTAAGGAATTGCTGAAAATGCATTTTGGCCTTTTATTCTTATCTCTCTCGCAAGAATTTGGCAGCAAAAATTTTTCGGGGCGATAGGGGAAGATAAAATGATACAAACAATTCCGTAAATCATACATAAAATATTGTATTTGTATATTTATTTCTTACTTAATTCTTATATCAATAATTTATTTAATTAATTTCCTTCCATTTACCGCTGGTGTCCAATATTCCTATGGTGTCTAATTTCAGGCCCTTATAGGGACCATTATTACATTTTAGGTAATAAATACACTACTGTTCGATCTCGAGCCTCGACTCAAAAAAGTATCGGGTTTTCGTGTCTCGGCCTTGTTTCTAGGACAATTCTTGGTCTCGAAAGCACAGTCAAAATCCCGGCCTCGCATGGCACTAGTATGCATTGATAACCAATTCTGGCAATTTTTGGGACTGGGCATGCCGTTTCTTTTAATCGCCCGGCATCTTTGGACGTCAGCTCCCATCACTGCTGATACGTACACAATATTATCAAAATTTGATCAGAAAAGGGGGACTTTTTCCATGTCGAACAGCATCAAGTAATAACACATCAGTCACAGTGTTCACAATATTTATATAATTTAATTTAATGTGACAGAGAGAGAGAACCAAAAAATGGAGGGAGGGGGGGGCGAGGGTGAAAAGTATTAGCAATCAATCAATCAGAGGCAAAAAGAGACAACAAAAGCATGGCCAAATGGTTGGTTGATCAGGGTGATGCAACTGTAAAACAACAAAAGCACAAAAGCAATGGCGAATGAATTCTTTTCGCGTTCACAATGCTTGTGATTTGTCATCAAATTGTGTTGTACAAAAGTTGTTTTTGCTAACGAAAAAACAAATTTCAACAGAACCGTGCTTACATAAGTCATTGTTTGGTAAATTTTGATTTCAGATGGGTGTTTTGTAATCACTCAAAGTGATCAGAAAATGGAAAAAACGCATTCATTTTATTTAAAGCATTTAAAGCAATTCAAATTAAACATTTCAAAAGAATGCAGGTAATTGCCAAGCAGAGAAAGCACTAATTAATTACTAGGGTGTTGAATTATATGGATATAAAATCGCGAAATATGGCCATAAAATGGCAAAAATATGGACATAAATTTTTCCAAATTGAGGTGTAAATTTTCAAAATTTCTTCAAATTCGCTCAATGTAAGGTAAAACCCTCAAAAATGGCTAAATACTATATTAAAAATCATTTTACAAGAAAAAAACACGATACACCTTAAAATTTACTCATTTTAGCGAAAAAACAACCTGAAAAGCGAAATTTTCGCTGTTTTGTTTATTTTTGACATAAATTAACCATTTTTTAAGAAAATTTATATTTCATCAATATTTTCGTGAAAATTTTGCTAAAAAAATTATTTTTTTGAAAAATTTTTCCGGTTTTTGGTGTCCAAAAGGTCAATTTAGCTGCTAGGGGCCGTTCTAATAGAGGTTTTTGGAACATTGCCAAAATATGTGTATAAAATATGGACATAATGCCAAAATATGGAAATTTTTATCATTTGAGCAAGGCCTGATTCTTATAGATTTTCATTAAAATTACCGATTTTTGCGTCAACTTTTCAAAATTTAGGGAGATTTAAGGGTCGCTCGTAAAAATAGTCTGGCTCAGGGATGGCATTCCGAGACCCCAAAATTTTTGGAAATTGGAAATCGGAATCCTTAGGGTCCAAAATTTTTTGGGAAGTCGGGAAATCGGAATTCGACCCCAAAAATGCCGGAAGTCGGAAATTTTTGATTAAAGCACCACCAGTAATGATGATAGGAAATTAAGAACAATTTACGAATTTTTTTTAAAATTATTACGTTTTTCTTCATATTTTTAGAGATTTTCAATAGGCTAGCAATTTCTTTGAAGGTTAAAGTTGGATTTTCATTCTTCATTTTATAATAATCATTCATTTTGCTTATTTTTTCTTCTGTGGAATGACGATTTCCTTCTAAAATAAATTTAAAAAATAATAAAAATTAATTAAAATATTACTTTTGCTTAATTTTATGCCAAATTCTTTTTTCCATTTTATTAATGTTTCATGGCTAATGCCCAACTCTTTCATAAATTGTTTTTGTTTCCCATTTTTGGACATTCTTTTAAACTCATTAATTCGTTCGATAAATTCGAGTTTTTTCTGATTGTTAAAATGATTTTCATTCACAAATCCAATTTGTTTTTCCATTTATAAATTTTCGATCGACTAATTCCCAATTTTTTTGCATTTTTTGTTCAATTTTATTTCGAATATTTCTTGCTAATTTCCATTTCTGATCATTTCCGGTTGAATTCAACTCATTTTGATCACTTTGATGATAATTTCCATTATGATCAGTTTCATTTTCATTTTCACATTCCATTTTTTCATTGTCCCATTTTTGGCCAAATATTTCAGCAAAAGTTGGCCGAAGTTTTCCATTCTTTTCAGTAGTATTAGTCCACAAATCTCGCCCCAAATCTCGGCCCAATTTTCCCTCCCTTTTCACCCACCCCACTATTACCCGGGATAGATTAATGCAAATGTAGTGCAAAATGCAAAAATGCAAATGCGAAAGTGCAATATGCAAAAAGCATGCGAGTGCATGCACATGTTTGTGCATGTGTGAGTGAATGAGTGAGTGGGTGTGAGTGCGTGTGAGTGAGTGAGTGAGAATGAGTGTGTGAACGAGTGTATGATCGAGCGTGCGTTATGCGAGCGGGTGCGTGCGCATGTACTTGTATGGGTATGTATGCGCGTGTGTATGCGTGTGCACGTGTGCGGATGCGTTCACTATGTGTGCGGGTGTGGGCGCGTGTGTACTCGTGCGGGGGAGTGCGTGCGCGTGGGTGCGCGTGCGCGTGGGCGAGTGCTTTGCGTTAAGCATTCTTTTTATACAACGGTGTATGCGCGTGTGCGTTTTTTTGATGCGTGCGTTATACTTGTTTGTGTATTTATAAGTATAAGAATATGTATTTGCGTGACAGGAGACTGCCTAAGGCGGGTGCGGGTGCGAGCGTTATGCATGCGTGTGTGCATGTGGGATCGTGCGTGCGTTAAGCGTATGAGTGCGCGCTATGCATGTATGCGCTTGTGCGTTAAACGGGTGCGCATGTATGGCCTGTTCATCTGTGTTTGAACTTGTATGTGCGAAAATGAGCTGTCCAAATAAATTCGCTGCAAGAAAATAATTTTCTATAATTTTTCTGTCAATCAATATTCCCCATGACAGCCGAAAAAACCGTGCCAGCCGAAAAAACCGTGCCAGCCTAAAAAATCCGTGCCAGCCTAAAAAAGCCAACCTAAAAAAGCCAACCTAAAAAATTGGTACCACCAAAAAAACCGTGCCAGCCTAAAAAATCCGTGCCAGCCTAAAAAATCGGTGGCACCCAAAAAATCCGTCCCAAATCTACCCCCCCCCACTTTTCCCACCGCCACCCACTACTGCCCTTTTATTGCAACATTTATGTAATTAATATATATTAAACCCCATGCAATTATCCGTATTTTTATAAAAATTTATATTTTCAAATATTGAAAAAATGCAAATAAAATAATTTAAAAAACAATTCAAATAGTTAGCGAAGCGACACCATCGACAAAATAATCAATATCAGGTCCTTCGGGTACGATTTCCATTAATTGATTGCTTGTTGTGGTGTATCGAGGCGTATGAGGATGATCCCTGCCCATTTCTCCCCATACATATCGTCCGTGTCCTTCTTTATTTAATCGAAATGAAACATTGCATTTACTATTTTCACAACATCTATATGAAAAAGATTCGGACGTTTCCTTCCAACAACGGAAAAAATAGCCGTTAACCTTAAAAATTCAAATATTTTTCCAAAAAATTTAATCTTTTTCTTTATATTTTAAAACATTTATTTTTATCCCTTCAACAGTACCTTTATATATTTTAAAGGCCTCGGGGTCCTTGCGCGCACAGAATTGGAGGCAGGAAATGGCTTTTCTTTTCGAGTGAAATTAAACAGCTCACAGCCTTGTCCATTCATATAACGCTGCCAAATAGGAACCAATTCACGGTCTCCTCGTTGCGAAGCTTCTTGCAAAAAAATCCGGCAAATATCCTGACGTTCAATGTTACGCTTGTCGGAAAACATCCGCAATAACCAGCAAGCTTTCCAAACTTTAGCCAATTGCGGGTTCCAGCATTCCAGGCAATAGCTACACTGCAGCCAACGTTCACAACCTGGTGTGCAGATGCCTCCAACGTTACTATTCCTTGGTTAGGCTGTTGGACTATTCGGCAATAGGGAACACCAATCTGCCGTAGCATTTTTGGTGTAAATAATAGATTTTTGTGCCGTATAAATTCAGAACAATTGCTATACAACGGCAACATTTGACGTACGGCTCTATCAAATTTGAGCCAATTTTTTGACGAAACAACATACCTTAACAAAATTCGTAACACCAAAATTTTTTCATTTTTTAATTTGTATTATTTAATAAATTAATTCTACAAAAATAATACCAGATTTTGACTCCTGGTCCATAATTAAAATTAATTGAACGTAAAAAGTAGTCCTCATGATGCATTGGTGCAAAAGAACCCGTTTTGCCGTAATAGAGAAATGGTTCAGATATCCCGGGAATTCTTCGAAAGTCTGAAGAGAGTAATCTTGCCAAGCAAGAAAGACATTCGCCAGTCGGAATTTTAGCCCGATCGTTTAAAAAGGGAAGAGACTTTAATAAGCAATAATGGAATTTAATTCAACATACCTTAACAAAATTCGTAACACCAAAATTTTTTCATTTTTTAATTTGTATTATTTAATAAATTAATTCTACAAAAATAATACCAGATTTTGACTCCTGATCCATAATTAAAATTAATTGAACGTAAAAAGTAGTCCTCATGATGCATTGGTGCAAAAGAACCCGTTTTGCCGTAATAGAGAAATGGTTCAGATATCCCGGGAATTCTTCGAAAGTCTGAAGAGAGTAATCTTGCCAAGCAAGAAAGACATTCGCCGGTCGGAATTTTAGCCCGATCGTTGAAAAAGGGAAGAGACTTTAATAAGCAATAATGGAATTTAATTCCTGAAAATAAATGAATTTGCTAATCCACCTGAACCACAATGTCCGGCATATGGTCACAGTCCTCCGGGTGCATGAAACAACCATATTCCGTGCGGTCCATTTTACCGTCCGAATTGTAGTCAGCCACCTGTAAATCATTTTTTTGAGTTTACTGTATGTAAAGCATTTAAAAATATAAAAATTTGGCCGTTAGCTTCTCGGATCTAATATAAATTAGCAGAATTAGGTCTGTTTCTGTCCTTCCACCGAAGTTCGTCCCGCTCAATCATTTTGACCAGGGATGGGCCGAGGTTTCGCTTTTCGCATTTCGCCTTTCGCATTATTCGCATTTTTTGACGTTTCGCATTTCGCTTTTCGCATTTCGCTTTTTGGCGCGAAATGCGACTTTTACACCCCTAAGAATTGGATTAAATTCCCATAAAATTTTTCAAAATTTTACCTATAAATTGGCTAATTTTCAGTGAAAAACTGTTTATAAATGATCAAAATTTCCAGTTTTTTTCCCCGGCGGCGCCTATCAGCACCGCCGCGCCCCCAAAACTCCTATTTTTCTTAGAAAATGGCCCAAAATCGCAAAATTTAGTAATTTGATGAAAAACTGTTCTCAGCGGCGCGCCAAAACTCTTATTTCTCATTAGAAAAATGATACAAAAATCACAAAATTTGATGATTTTTTGGTGAAAATCTGTCAACAAATTTTAATCAAATTTTCAAAAATTTTCCCGGCGCCGCCTGCCCCCTCTTCCCAAAAAGTTTTTTTGGAAAAAGCGCGCCTCAAAAAAGCGTTTTATTGATTTTTAAATTTGGAATAAAATTTTAAAAAATGATTTTTGCTTTATGATTTTAACTATTAAAAATTTGTAGAAAAAATTTCGCTTTTCGCATTTCGCTTTTCGCATTTTCGCATATTTTGGCTTTTCGCATTTCGCTTTTTTTTCATTTCGCATTTTTCAGTTTCGCAAATCTATTTGAGCAGAAAAAAAAGAATCGGAACAAAATCCTTTGATGAAATTTTGAAGAAAATGGACTGAAGAAGAAGAAGAGAATACGCAAGAAAATAGAAAGGAAGAACAGAGAAAAAGAGAAATAATTAATGAACAATTTAATAAGATAAAATAAAAATTAAGCCAAAGGAACAAAATATTCGAAAAAGAATTTTCTAAAATCAAAAAATCATTTTCCAATGAATTTTTATTAAAAAAAATTATATATTTTGAAAATAAAATTCATTTATTTAGAAAAATTGTTTTCTTTGCACAAACATTTAATCAAAACAAACACAGATTCATTTTGCATTTTGCAAATTAAATAAATTTTTCTATTTGGATAAACAATTTATTTAATTTGGTCTTTAATTTGGGAGAACAAAAATTCATAAATTCAATTATAAATTTTGAAATTTAGGCCAAATTTTTGCCAAAACCAAACATTCAATTTTATGAAAAATAGGTTTTGAGAATACAAAAGTTTTCTTTGGGGGAGGGGGAGGAATTTTTATTTTATATTTTTTGAAAAATTATTCTAAAGGCAAAATATTCTTAATAAATATCTTTACAATTAATGTTTGTTTACTCAAAAAACATTCCCCCTTATTTTTACACTTCTTTTCCTGCATTTGATCATCCGTTAAATTATTTTACTTTTTATGCGTAATAATTGAAAGCTTCGGGAAAAAAGGTGCAAATGATGCAATGAAAAATTTTGACATGAATAATATCTCTTTTCAATTCATTAATCAAATTAATTTAAGAAAAAATATTTTTTAAATAATTTATGACTTGATAATTTTTAAATTTACCTTTACTATTTTGGATTTCGACGTAAAAAAATTGAGAAAATGAAAATTAATTGACAAATAAAAGAGAAAAAAAATATGGAAAAGGTGTAAGTCGAATCAAATTTAATTTATTTTGATAAATGAATAGAAAAAAATGGTTTTTTAAACAAGAGTTTGTGAATTGTTTTCTTCTGTGTTTTTTTGTCCAATTTTGTTAAAAAATGATTCCGGGGAAAATAGAAATTTGAGGAAAATTCACCTTTTCTAATTATGTTGATAAAAATTTTATGTGTACTTGGATTTCACAAATTTTCCCGTTATGTACTTGGAAATTGGCATACTTATACTTGGAAAGTGACTTGGCACGACCCGAGCCCTGTGTTATAAATTTACCCAATCTACGAAAATACGGTTTTTGCCATTCGCACTGATCAACCAGCTGCTGCTTGTTGTCGGCCGGCTGTCAAGAATCAGTCTCACAATTGGACAGATGGACACTAAAATTATTTAATTTTTTCAACAAAATTTTAATAAACATTTGATGCGAAATTTTCGGGTGGAAAATGTTCACAAATATTAATGGAAACAGAATGGAAATTGCGCGAATTTTTTGCACCTTTTTCCATTAGGACGATAGCTTCAATCGGTCTATTAAGGTTTTTTGATTATTATATAAAATAAATAAGCCATTGTAAAGGTAAATGCAAATCTTTGTAAATACATTTAAAAATTTTTATTTCAAATTTATTGCCGCCTGCTAGGCTAATCAATTTTCAATGAATAAATTAAAATTCAAACATTTTATTTACGCTAAATTTGGAAAATCGCCAAAATAAAGAACCAATGATCGTTACTTAATCACAAAGATAAACTTCTAATTTTCTTTCTTTGACTAGGGCATACATCAATAATAATGATAAAGTCTTCTCTTCTCTATGGATGCTTTTCATTTCTCCATCAGTGCCCTCAAAACAAATTTCTTTTAGATGTCGTCTGTCACTGAGCCGCTCAAAAAGTTCGAAAATGTAGTCGATCTCGAAGTTTTCACGTTCAACAAGCAATTCCCCACCCGAGATGACAAAAGTGATTGGAAACAACGGGGCGACCAAATCAGCGTTTTCTGTTTTTTAATTTATGATTTTACATTTTTTAATATATTTTTTTGTAAAATTTACCTTTATTTTTTAAATTATCCATCATTGAATCGATTAGCACTGCCATGGAAGCACCACTTGCCGTGCCAATTGCTCCAGATACAAGTGCTTTTGCTGCTCGAAGACTTTTCAATGAATTTAAAATTCGAGCGGTAGCCCCAATGGCGGCGACAGGACCTGCACTTGCTCGAGCAAATTGTGTCGAGAGCAACAAAAAAATTAAAATACTTGGCATGGTGTTTTTAAAAAACGACGAAATTTCTAAAAATATTTAACAAATTAAAATAGTTTTGGTTTTATTTATAGTGAACGATGAGGCAAGAAGAAAAATTATCATTGAAAGACAAGCTGAACGATCAGTGTCTGAATGTGCTAAACCAAATTCTACTGAAAAAGAAAATCTAGCAAAAAGGAACCAAATATTCAAAAAGAAAATGGAATAAATTGAAGGAAAGCAAAAAAAAAAGTGAAAAAATGGAAAGTATTTATGCTTTCTTTAGATTTTATATAATAAATTATAGTTCTGAATTTTTATTCTGAATTCGAAAAATAATTATTATTTTTTTGCAAAATTATGAAAACAGATGCATTAATGATGGTCACCGGAAAGTAATCAAATCGCATTATTTTCCGATAAATCTTTCAATTCGGCTTCCATTAAATTTGTTCATTTTCCACCAATATTATTAAAATTATGCAAGTGCTTAAAAATTCATAGAATTTTTATTTGATTTTGATAATAATATTATGAAATAAATACGGCTAAGCGAAATGAGAGAGATATAAAAACGAAAGCACAGTCAAAATCCCGGCCTCGCATGGCACTAGTATGCATTGATAACCAATTCTGGCAATTTTTGGGACTGGGCATGCCGTTTCTTTTAATCGCCCGGCATCTTTGGACGTCAGCTCCCATCACTGCTGATACGTACACAATATTATCAAAATTTGATCAGAAAAGGGGGAATTGAAATCCTAGGAATTCCTACGGAAATTCTTTATTAATCATCCTTACAATTAGAAAGCGAATGCCAACATTGACAGAAACAGACAAAGTGAATTAATTCTCAAATTGATAAATTTAATCTTAACTAATTGTTATATCAATTTTCAAAGCAATTAGTTCAAAGTTCTGAATTCTTTCTTTATTTAATGACAATTGACACATTAATTTTCCATAAAATAATAAATTTTAAAATAAATTTAATTATTAAATATTTTAATTTAGGCCATTAATTGTCAGAATTATTTTCAACATAAGCATAATGCCTTTTCAAAATTATTCCGCCCGGTTTTTTGTTTAATGCCGCTTTTTTTGAACACAATCACTTCGCGAAATGTGGCCACTTTTGGCCATTTGATCCACTGTTGACTTTGTCTTTTGCTTTTATTCTAAAAATAGCTAAGACACTCTTTAGCCATTGCTTTTGCTGGTTTGTGAGTTGGCCAATTACGGAGTACCAAGCAGAGAAAGCACTAATTAATTACTAGGGTGTTGAATTATATGGATATAAAATCGCGAAATATGGCCATAAAATGGCAAAAATATGGACATAAATTTTTCCAAATTGAGGTGTAAATTTTCAAAATTTCTTCAAATTCGCTCAATGTAAGGTAAAACCCTCAAAAATGGCTAAATACTATATTAAAAATCATTTTACAAGAAAAAAACACGATACACCTTAAAATTTACTCATTTTAGCGAAAAAACAACCTGAAAAGCGAAATTTTCGCTGTTTTGTTTATTTTTGACATAAATTAACCATTTTTTAAGAAAATTTATATTTCATCAATATTTTCGTGAAAAATTTGCTAAAAAAATTATTTTTTTGAAAAATTTTTCCGGTTTTTTTTCGTTATTTTTCTTTTTGCGCTGGCGGGGTGGCGGTTCGCTGCCAAAAGTAAGCGCATTTTAAATAGGTTTTTATATCTCTCTCATTTCGCTTAGCCGTATTTATTTCATAATATTATTATCAAAATCAAATAAAAATTCTATGAATTTTTAAGTACTTGCATAATTTTAATAATATTGGTGGAAAATGAACAAATTTAATGGAAGCCGAATTGAAAGATTTATCGGAAAATAATGCGATTTGATTACTTTCCGGTGACCATCATTAATGCATCTGTTTTCATAATTTTGCAAAAAAATAATAATTATTTTTCGAATTCAGAATAAAATTCAGAACTATAATTTATTATATAAAATCTAAAGAAAGCATAAATACTTTCCATTTTTTCACTTTTTTTTTTGTTTTCTTTCAATTTATTCCATTTTCTTTTTGAATATTTGGTTCCTTTTTGCTAGATTTTCTTTTTCATTTTATTAAATTTTTTAATTTTTTCTCTTTTTTCTTCTGATTTTTCATCCAAATTTTCTTCTTCCTTTTCCTCTCATTTTCCTCCAAATATCTTTCGTTTTTTTTCTCGTATGCTTTGAATATAGTTGACTTTCTTTATTTTTGTTTGTTTGATTTTTCCGAAAAGATATTAAAAAATTTTTCTTCTATTCTTAAAAGGTAACGTCGTATTCTTAATTAGCTGCTAAAATTGTGAATTGGTCCTAAATAATATTATCTCATAAAATGATTTTATCATGCAACTTCAAAATTGATTAATTCAATGATTGTTACAATCAAATTTGCAAAAAATATTCAATCGTCCACTTCCTAGTTCGTCTCATCGCTATTCTCTTCCCCATCCGCCTCATCGCTATTCTCTTCCCCATCCGCCTCATCGCTATTCTCTTCCCCATCCACCTCATCGCTATTCTCTTCTCCATCCGTCTCATCGCTATTTTCTTCCTCATCATCCAACTCATCACTACTCTCTTCGTTCTCCGTCGACCATCTTTGTTCATCACTGTCTTCGTCAGCAGTTTGTAGACGCAATGGAGGCTTCCTAATAACTCTGGAAAATTGAAACCAATTGAACAATAATTATGGCAATTTCTTTATGGTGGTTTAATGGGCCGGCAGCTAAAGCCTAAATTTCACATTAATGAACCAAAAAAAGTGTTAAACAGAAGGCTTTTATCAATTTCAATTTAGCTTTTTGAATGCAATATTTACATTTTTGGAAATTTTGCCCTAATTTTTAAATCTAGAAATTATGATGCTTCAGTGGATCAGTCAGTATTCACCGCCGGCGAAAATATTTGCAATTTGGTTTGGTTTTCAAAATGAACTGAGAAAGAGACAGTGAGAAGGAAGAGAGAAATTAGACCAAAGAAAAAACAAGTAGGGAGGAACAAAAATGAAGTTAATTCGAAAAATAACAAATCTAGGAACAGGCACTAATAATCACGGGGAGCTAAAATAGCAAAATATTCGAAATAGTGTATATTTAAGTTTAAACTTCCAGATCCCCAAAGTAAATAAATGCGATATCTTATTTAAATGGAAAAGCAATTTTGATGCATTTACGAGTACAAAATATGAGTAAATCTCACAATATCCCAGAATCTTTAACTAAATAAAAAGTAAGTTACGTCTACTCATGGCAAATTTTTTCAGAAATGAACTTACTTGTACACTTCTTGAATAGTCATATTGCGTTTGGTGAATAGGGTTATTGCAAGCTGAAATTTATGTAAAAAAATTATTATAAATATTCAGCACTATTTCGGTTATTTTATGTTTACGAATAGATGATAGGTATATGTTATAATAAACATATGTGATATTTTTGTTATTCTTAAAACTACGTCAGCATTTTTAGAAAAACATTGGTTATTTAAAATTTTCAATGATAGGGCAACGCCGAATTTTGTCTTTGCGATTTATAATATTTAACTTACAGGCTATAATAATTACTTTAAATTTGGCATTTTCTACCTTTTTGATCAGGCACTTTTTTGGCGTGACAAGTCTTCTTACTTCATCCTCCGCTTCTGCTAACACCGCATCTTCATTACCTTCCGTTATATCGGCAATCTTAATTTTAATATTTAAACAAAATTAGCTTCCAAATATCAAAAGTCTAATTGTAAGAGATTAGTTTGAGGCACATGTTTTTTTTTGTTGCAAAATGCATATTACGATTTACGCACTAAAAATAATTTATTTCAAGAGTTGTTTCGAAAGAATTTTAGGCAAATAAAAATCACGGAGTTTAAAAAGGCTGGTTTTTTCATTTCGTAATGGTCAGAATGACTTGAAATTTGCAGGAAAATATCTTAGTAAAAGGGCTTCTATCTTTAAAGTTTGAATTTAGCTATACTTTTTTAAAAAGTAAAAAAGTGTTAAATATATGCGAACATTAGATACCTTTCTTGCGTAACTTCGCGCCTTAATTTCATCCGATCCAGTGTGGCCCAATGACTCATTAAAAAAAGGAGCTCAGCGTGCTTTCCACCTAACAGACATCTAAAACGAGCTTTCAGCTGATTCAATGTTAGCTTTTTAGGCCAATCCGAATAGGTAACAGCATATAAGCCACCTGCTGGGGTGAGAGTCACCTAAAATATTTACCTTTATGACTTTCATAAACTTGGATTAAATGCCTCGTAAAACACATAGGGATAGACCAAATTTTAATGGTTATTAAAAGGCAGAAGTAATGGTTTTGTAAATTTAGACATAATTGATATAAGAGTTTTTGAATAGAAAAACCCAAATTGAAAAATTTTATTGAACTAAAGATGTAGTTCAGTTAGCTTAGCTTATGTGCACAATAATTACTTTTCGAAAAGAAAAATTTTTGTAAGAAAATGATTATCTCTGATTTTTTAACTTCTGAAAACAAAATTATTTTTGTTTTATCTGAACCCGTTCCTAGCCATTTGCTCTTCAAAATCTCTGATGCAATAAGAAATTTTTAAAATAGGGTTAAGACATAAAATAATTCAATATTTAGCCCAATAATGCATTTGAAAATTCATCTGCTGCATTTAATATACCGATGTAAATTCACCCGCATATTCTAAAAACCAATAGCATATGATATGGCCTGATTCGTGCACGCTGTCGCGGCTCGTGCCATTCGTATGTTGGTTTTTTTCAAAATCCCTTGCCTCGCTGAACTCTCTGTTTCTGTTCCATCGCTTGATAGCTGCACATCTTCCATGTCTCGTTTTGTTCAATTTTTTCTGAATTGAAACTATATTTATGTAATAATCATATGGAATAGTGAATGAAATAAACTTGGTTCGGAGCGTGATTGTGTGGTGCGGTTTCATGAAGCGTTCTCGATCGACCTTCAGACTCAGCTCTCCCGTCACAATTTCGTGTCGTACACGCCCATACCTGCTCAAATTGTTTTTTAAACAAATGCTTCATACTCAAATTGTTTTTTAAATATTTAATTACTTGAATATTCCCATTTGGTCTTCCCTGCTTTTGCATTCTGTATCCATTAAAATAGATTATTCTTTCATTGTAAGAAATGACATCTGTCACTTGCAGAAACAGAATTATTATGAAAAAAGTCAAGTCCGGTGCTCAGGTGCCTGATCGAACGGCTTGGAGCCGGACGATTTCGGTGCAAAAATTAAAAATTCATAGAATTTTTATTTGATTTTGATAATAATATTATGAAATAAATACGGCTAAGCGAAATGAGAGAGATATAAAAACCTAATTAAAATGCGATTAGTGCCGCCGGGACCGGGACTGGCAAAACCGGGACCGGGATTCCTGTTTTTCCAAAAACCGGGACCGGGAATTGTTAAATAATGGAAATATTTAAATTATTTTAAACATATTATCGTTATTATCGTTAATAATTAATAGGTATTTAAAATGAAATTTAATCCATTCACCAAATCATATTTTTTTGAATCTTTTCTTCTTTCTTGCTTAACTTTTTATTTTATCTTATTAAGTTTTTCAATAATTATTTTTCTTTTTCTCTGTTCTTTCTTTCTTTTTTCTTTAATATTTTCTTCGTCTTTTTCTGCCAATTTTCTCCAAATATCTCATCAAATGATTTTATTTCAATTTTTTCTTTTCTGAGCCAATTTTTATTTATTTGGATGGACAAACACCAAATTAAAATCATGCAGTGTAATCCAATCTATTACTATTCATGAAAAATCAGAGCTTTCAATTGAAAATTTCAAAATTGCAAAAGCATGTTTTAACAGATGTTGACCAAAAAATGACCAGCGAAAAACAAACGGAGCGGCAAAACCCTCGTCCCGTCAAACCAATGCCCCAGGGCAAAAGTGACAGGGGCAGCGAACCGCCACCCCGCCAGCGCAAAAAGAAAAATAACGAAAAAAATTGTTATAAAATTTTAAAAACCGGGCTTTTTATAATATTAAATATTAAATCATTGCATCGCCCAAGGCACTGAAACAGCAAATTTAGTAGCAAATGCATTAAAAATTATAAAATCCAACCATTAAAATTTGGATTGGTGGATATTCAATTTAAGTTAAAAATTTATTTTCTGAAAATTCTTGTAAAAGCCTTATTTAAATTAAACAATCAATTAAAATGAGAAAAGTCTCATTTTAAAAGTTTTATTTAAATTAAACAACCAATTAAAATGATCAAATTTTGAATTTTCCATCACCCATAGTTGCTTTTCTCTCAGTTTCCAAAAATAATTTTGATTATTCTTTGCTTTTTTATGTGAATAAATGCATAAATAATTATGCAATTTTACTCCGTAATTGGCCAACTCACAAACCAGCAAAAGCAATGGCTAAAGAGTGTCTTAGCTATTTTTAGAATAAAAGCAAAAGACAAAGTCAACAGTGGATCAAATGGCCAAAAGTGGCCACATTTCGCGAAGTGATTGTGTTCAAAAAAAGCGGCATTAAACAAAAAACCGGGCGGAATAATTTTGAAAAGGCATTATGCTTATGTTGAAAATAATTCTGACAATTAATGGCCTAAATTAAAAATCATTTTTTTGAGTTTACTGTATGTAAAGCATTTAAAAATATAAAAATTTGGCCGTTAGCTTCTCGGATCTAATATAAATTAGCAGAATTAGGTCTGTTTCTGAACTTCCACCGAAGTTCGTCTCGCTCAATCATTTTGACGTATTCCGGTGAAATCTCCTGGCCCTCCTGTGGTTTTCCGTAAATCAAATTCCTTAAATTTTTTTAGAATTTCCACCCTTTTCCCCCTCTGTTTAGATTTTCTTCACCTGTAGTCTTGCCAATCGAGCAAGCCGTCCTTCAGCTGCTCCTCCTTGTAATTTTTCCATGTCCGCTCAACATCGTTGTTCTGCAAAAATAAACCATTATATTTTTAAGGATTAGTCAGTATAAGAAAATAAATTGAAAAAATTTAAAAAAACGAAATTTATAGTGAACCGAAGCATAGAAAATCGATCAAAAGATAAGTAAACCATCGAAGGCAAAATTGTCAAAAAAAAGCTTAAAAAAATTCTCAAAAAACCAAATGAGGGATAATGAGAAATATAAAATGTGAAAATTCAAAAATTTAAAATTACAGCGAAATTACTTAAAATAAAAAATTATAAACCCAAATTTTCAAAATAAAAATTAAAAAGCTTTCGGCTAAGTTAAAAAAATATATTTAAATCCCCTCAACTAATTACGCACCACATAACGTTTCTGCATGAAATTGATGTGCTCCCGTAGTTCCAACTCATCCACTTGACCGTCCGAGTTTAGGTCCATTTTTGGCACTAATTTTCTGTAAAATATTTAAAATATTTTTTAAATAAAATTTTCGAAAATTACGCGAGTCGTTCTTTGCTCTTCTCCGGCGTCAACTCCTCATACTGCCTGGCCTCGTCCTTGCCAAGGAACTGCTCGTGGTCATGCTTCGGGTCGGTTTCCTTGCCGCTCTTCAAAATTAAAATTTTTGCGAATCAATCATAAAATATTATGTAAATAATATTTTTTTGCATTTTGCTAAGAACTTCATTAAAACAAAAGCTATTAAATTGAATCTCTCGACTCGAACGCACTCTCGAGCATCGCTAATTGTCTCAATTAATTGGCGACATTTGTTAGTTTTACCCACTTCATATTGTTGTGTTTCGGTCAGCTTATGGTGGTCAACATGTGGCGCTTTGTTCTGTTCATCAGTAGTAGCGGAACCGAGCCAAAAAGTGCTAGAGGTGCAGCACAGTGCAAACAGAATGGCGGCCAAGCAGTTCAGATGCCAAAACATAGCGCTGATTAATTATAAAATTTAAATCTTTTTAATTTAATTTAAAAATTCTTAAATGCGCCAAGTGGAAGAAAATGAAAAAATAAAATTACAATTTCGGCAAAAAAAAACAATTTTCTATTTTTTGTATTTGCTCAAAAGCTTAAGTTTTCTAATTTAATAATAAAATAACTGAAATAAAAAAATAATTTCTTGTTATAATTTCTTTAACTTTGCAAAAAAAAAAATTAAAATATTACAGCTAATATAAAAGATTTCTCTTTAAATCATGAATCCAAATCAGCGTTTTCTGTTTTTTAATTTATGATTTTACATTTTTTTAATATATTTTTTTGTAAAATTTACCTTTATTTTTTAAATTATCCATCATTGAATCGATTAGCACTGCCATGGAAGCACCACTTGCCATGCCAATTGCTCCAGATACAAGTGCTTTTGCTGCTTCTATTCCCATGCAAATCTAAGAAACTCGGCTGAACGATCATTGACGTAATACAATTAACAAATAAAGGAGAAAAAATAAGCATTTCCCAAGAAAAAATTCAATTTATTTATTAATATCATTCGAAAGCTTTGAATGGAAATAAAAAATAAAAAAGACGACCCAAAATTGAAACTATTAAAAACTAATTTGGTTACAACTTTATTATCGATTTAATTTTTTTAATTATGTAGACCAACATAAACACTTAGAGCTACGAATGACATTTAAATTTTTGTTACCAGTGATAGTAAAATTTGTATTTTCAAATATGAAATTTTATTTTTCAAGAAAATTGGACTGGGATTTTTGAAAACCAGCAAAGCAGAAAATACATCCAAAATCCGTGATTACGGACCGGAAAGGTTATCCAGAGCCACTCCGATTTAGAACACTAATGACAAAATCAATTTAAATTATTTTGCCACCCCTGTGCTGGGTTGGGCAGGTAGCAGAGTATCCCTATTATTGTGCTAATCCTTCCTTTGTTGGTCGAGACTGAGAGTCGAGACCAACAATTCCCGTAGAAGGAATATGCTGAAAAAGTGTGGGCACAAGGTCGTCTCGAGTGGATGTGAGAACAAATCCACCCGATCAAAACAGGTCAGCCATCAGCACTAATCGGTCAGTCATTCGTCCGTCAATTATTTAATGGGAAATGCGTGACCGATCGCCCGCCGCCGACAGTCAGATTTTGCCAAAATAAGTTTTTCGGATGTGTTGCCATATTCAAATGCATTTATCGGCTGGCCACCTGCTAGGCTAATCAATTTTCAATGATTTGTTTTCGCCTCATTTCTCATTAAATCAATTGAAATCCTAGGAAAATTATTTTAAAAAATTTTATTATTAAAATGATGCTAGGTCGTTTCATAAAAAAATGCCACTATGGGCGTTTCATAAAAGTGCCAATTTGCAGGTTTACCGAAAAAAACTCTTCATAACTTTTCTTAAACACACCAAATTAAATAATTTTCATGCTAATAAATCAAGCCAAGTGGTTTAGCTTATGATATCAAGAATTATAGGACGAGAATTGGGCACATTTTCTTGGCTAAATGTACCAGATTTGGAAAAAAATTATTTTTAGTAGACAAATTTGCTCAAAAGCAACCGAATCTTTCAAATCATTCGTTGGCTTTAAGTGTTATTTATTAGCATGTATAATTTTAAAAATGGATAAGTTTCAAATAAAATAAGTTGTAACCACAAAAGCTCACAAAATAGCTGTTCCTTTATCGAACAGAATCAAGAATGGAAAATTTATTTGCTTATTAGAAAAAAACTCCCACGGTAATTTGATGAAAAACGACCAATTGCAAAAAATGATGTTCGATTTAAAAAATAAATAAATATTATCGAAAAAATGTAATTTTATTTATATATATTAATTTTTCAATGACTGTCAATTTATGAAATATATTTATTGAAGAAAATTTCATTTAGCCCGAGGAATAATCCTCGGAGGCTCTAATGAATGAATAGCCTTAGGGAATGAATGGCCATCATATTTATTTATTTGTAAAAATCATTACCTCGTTCTTTTGGTACGGGCCCCGAGGGGCCATCGATCGACGAGCGCCGTCTCCGGCGCCAATGCTCCTCCGCCTCCTCAAGTTTTGATGTGTGTGCTTTGCTGACCTTCACATAATTCAGTCCCAATCAATTGGTGCTGAAATGGCGTCGCGGCGAAGGAAAAGCGACGGCGGAGGATTTTCGAGAAAACTTTTTTGGCTAATTATATCAATAATAAATAGGGATAGTTATATGTTCCTAAATATTCCAAATATGCAATACGCACTAAAATTGCTAGAATATACATTAAAAACCCAAAAAATGCCAAAATATATACTAAAATTAGAAATTTAGTTACAAAAATATGTAAAAAAATGCGTAAAGATATAAAACTGTCAAAAATAGAATCAAAACAGTGGTTAAATAACGTATTTTAGATTTTTGTTTTTTGAAATTATGGACTAAAATTGTGTGTATTATCTTCGAATTTTTAATTTTAACACATTTGACCACGTACCAACCAAAGAAAAATTATCAAATCGTTCCCGGTGATTTCGCAATCTATGAAAATTTATAGCATTGTAATGATTAGGGTTGGTAATTATATGCACATGCATATTTTTTTCCTAGACTGTGGGAGGCATGAAACGCACGAAAAACATGTTTTTAGCTTGTTTTGAAGCTTCTAGGATGACTTTCCATATGCATATTTTGCATATTTGTGCATATTTCGCGATTTATGTGCATATTTGCATATTTTTTAATAACCATAACTTTTTTACAATTTTGTAAAAAAAATTAAAATTAGTATTCTTGTAGAGAACACCTTGTGCTATCGAATGATACCAAGAATTATTAATTAGGTTGAACTTAAGCCAAGTTATGAATTTATATGTCTTACATTTTGGTTTTACTACCACTTGGCGGTTTTTAGGAAACGACCCAGCACGGGTGAATTCCATTAAGTAAAAAAGATGAGCTCATCTCTCAAATTAGTTTCACGTTTCCAATAAGAATTTATTCGTATACACATGTTTTTTGTTAAAGCAGCAGTGCTTCATTCAAAAAACCAAAATAAAAATAATTCAGTCTATCTTTATATTGCTTGGTTCAATGCTAATAAAAAATATTATTTTATTGTAATTTTTAATGAATTTATTTTGGAAAGTCCCAGTTTTTGGCATTTTTACAACAAACATATTTTATTAATAGACAAATAATTAACATTCCACTGTCAAAGAGTTGATGGATTCGAATACGGTGTTTTGCAATCGATGCAGAATAAACAGTGTGACGGAGGCTAAAACCCGGAAGATCTGTAAATGGGTTTGGCTCCCTATCATTTCGTCACTGATCGTTTCGTCACTGTTCAGTTCGTCACTGATCATTTCGTCACCGAGAAAAGTTTTTACGAATTTGTTTGTTAGATTTTCTTTTAATGTTATCTTTAAAATTATGTTACTCAAAATATGTCGTAAGGCCAGCCGAAATTTTTTTTACAAAAATGTTTTTTTAGCAAAATTTTGATAAAAATCGCCTGAAAAATTGAGAACATTTATTAAAAAGGCAGCGCCGCGAAGAAACGATGTACGAGGTAGTGTTAAAACTCTCGAGTCTCGCTCGAGAAAAGTCTCGGGTTTTCGGTCTCGAGTATCGGCGTCAATTCGCAGTCTTGGGAAATTTTCGGTCTCGAGCAGCACTAGTGCGGGGGGGGGGGGGTGAATGGAAAACTTTCACAAAAGCATTTACGAGTACAAAATATGAGTTAATAATTTTTAATGAAAATCTGCTAAGAATATGGTTAAAATTCTCAATTTTTCCCCTGGTGACGCCTATCGGCACCGCCAGCCCCTAAAAGTCCTTTATTTTCTTAAAAATTTGCTCGAAAATCATAAAATTTGGCCATTTTTGTGGACTAATAAAATTATTATAAATATTCAGCACTATTTCGGTTATTTTATGTTTACGAATAGATGATAGGTATATGTTATAATAAACATATGTGATATTTTTGTTATTCTTAAAACTACGTCAGCATTTTTAGAAAAACATTGGTTATTTAAAATTTTCAATGATAGGGCAACGCCGAATTTTGTCTTTGCGATTTATAATATTTAACTTACAGGCTATAATAATTACTTTAAATTTGGCATTTTCTACCTTTTTGATCAGGCACTTTTTTGGCGTGACAAGTCTTCTTACTTCATCCTCCGCTTCTGCTAACACCGCATCTTCATTACCTTTTGCTAGCCATTTGTTTTTAAAGAATTTTTGTTGTTTTTAAGGCAATGTGCCAAATCAAAAGTTTCCTCTTTCCCTTTCCCTTTCCCTATCCTTTTCCATTTCCCTTTCCCTTTCCCTATCCCTTTCCATTTCAGAGACAGTTAGAGATACTGAGTAAAAGAGAAGTAGTGTAGAGATTACTCTAACCGTCTAACTTAAAAAGGCTGGTTTTTTCATTTCGTAATGGTCAGAATGACTTGAAATTTGCAGGAAAATATCTTAGTAAAAGGGCTTCTATCTTTAATAGGAGTGGAACCCTCCCCCACTGCGGCGCTGTTCCCTGTCTAAGGGACAGATAAGCCCAAGGTCAAGGGGAGGAGGTAGCGCTTCGACACTTGTGGTCCTGGTGTGAGTTTAAAGACTACAAGTTAAAATAAAAAAAAAGACGTAAAGGACTCTGGCGTGTGGAGGCTTGGTAAAAAAGCCCCCCCACACAAGTCTCATAGCCTACCCAAGAGGCACTGATGTCGTCCATCAGGGTCACAGTGATCTCCCAAGGCGGCCTTTATTGGCACACCGGCCCAGCCACTTGCACCTTGGAATGGCGAACTGGTGTTAAGGCAGTCTTTAAACTCCCACCAGGACCACAAGTGTCGAAGCGCTACCTCCTCCCCTTGACCTTGGGCTTATCTGTCCCTTAGACAGGGAACAGCGCCGCAGTGGGGGAGGGTTCATTGAACTAAAGATCCGAAGCACTTTCTGATTAATAATGGAAGCACAGTCTCTCGTCTCTCTAATAGTACTGCCCCCAACCACAAACTACAAGTTAAAATAAAAAAAGACGTAAAGGACTCTGGCGTGTGGGGGCTTGGTAAAAAAGCCCCCCCCCCACACAAGTCTCATAGCCTACCCAAGAGGCACTGATGTCGTCTATCAGGGTCACAGTGATCTCCCAAGGCGGCCTGCCGAGGTCATAGTATATTTAATATTAAAAATCAAGCACATAAAGGAATTCACTCGCATATTCTAAAAACCATTGAAGAAGGACGGAAGGAATTTCAAGCAGCGAAATAAATGCAGTAATAATTACAAACAAATTTATTTAAATCCAATAAAACTTGTGACAAATATTTAAACACAAGTATTAAAGAATTTAAATAAAAAGTTTTTTTGGAGTTTTTTCGCTCCAGTCCATTCCAGGACCAAAAACCAAATCGCGTGTTATCAGTACCTGAAACAAATTGGGACTTATTTTTTTAGTTAACGTGAGACCGGAAAAAATTATGTAAAAATAATAATTAAAATTTTTTGTTGTCATTTATCTGACTTATTTTTTTATTTGACTTGCATCATCAAATGCGTGTGCGTCTATCAGTACCTGAAATAAATTGGGACTTTTTTTTT
The DNA here is from genome assembly GCA_004148225.2 of Heterodera glycines. Taxonomy (NCBI): domain Eukaryota; kingdom Metazoa; phylum Nematoda; class Chromadorea; order Rhabditida; family Heteroderidae; genus Heterodera; species Heterodera glycines. The sequence continues at coordinate 4,813,784 of CP049710.1, read as the reverse complement.
TAATTAACGTGAGAGACCGGGAAAAATAATTGCATTAGTAACCAAAGTGTTTGTTTGCAAGCAATTTTTGTTGGGTCTGGATCGTTTTAGCGCCGACATTTAGGCGCCAGCCAAGTTTTCGAGCTAATAGAGCATGTGAGGAGCTTTCGAATGATACGCAAGATCGTTTTATTTGGTCAACAATAAAAAAATCTATAACCTAAAAACTCAAACCGGTGGCAAAACGTCGGCGCCAAAACGACCCAGTCCCAAATTTAATATAACTTTACCTTTTTACCTTTACCTTTAAAACTACGCGCGGGGAAAGGACCCACCTATAGCTACATACAATCTGTAGAGCAAATATTAATTTTAATTTATAAATTGCCGGAATGCATGAACTATAAAAAATGATTTAAATGAAGTTTTATTAAAGAGTTCTATTGGTCCTAAATTTTAAGTGTATTTTAAAATAACTTTCTGTTAATACATACATATCCAGCAATTTAATAATTAAAATTTTATAAACGGATTTTTGAAACGGGAAAGGGAGATTAATTTTCTTTTTCTCTGTTCTTTCTTTCTTTTTTCTTTAATATTTTCTTCGTCTTTTTCTGCCCATTTTCTCCAAATATCTCATCAAATGATTTTATTTCAATTTTTTCTTTTCTGAGCCAATTTTTATTTATTTGGATGGACAAACACCAAATTAAAATCATGCAGTGTAATCCAATCTATTACTATTCATGAAAAATCAGAGCTTTCAATTGAAAATTTCAAAATTGCAAAAGCATGTTTTAACAGATGTTGACCAAAAAATGACCAGCGAAAAACAAACGGAGCGGCAAAACCCTCGTCCCGTCAAGGAAAGAGAAAGGGAAAAAGAAATGGAAAGGGAAAAGATAAGGTAAATGGAAAGGGAAATGGAAAGTGAATGTAAAAGGGAATAAGGGAAATGGAAAGGGATAGAAAATGAAATGGAAAAGGATAGGGAAAGGGAAAGGGAAATGGAAATGGAAAAGGATAGAAAGTGAAAGGCAAAGGGAAATGGAAAGGGAAAGAAAAATGGAAAGTGAAAAGGAAATGGAAAGGGAAAGTGAAAGTTTTATTTTCTGAAAATTCTTGTAAAAGCCTTATTTAAATTAAACAATCAATTAAAATGAGAAAAGTCTCATTTTAAAAGTTTTATTTAAATTAAACAACCAATTAAAATGATCAAATTTTGAATTTTCCATCACCCATAGTTGCTTTTCTCTCAGTTTCCAAAAATAATTTTGATTATTCTTTGCTTTTTTATGTGAATAAATGCATAAATAATTATGCAATTTTACTCCGTAATTGGCCAACTCACAAACCAGCAAAAGCAATGGCTAAAGAGTGTCTTAGCTATTTTTAGAATAAAAGCAAAAGACAAAGTCAACAGTGGATCAAATGGCCAAAAGTGGCCACATTTCGCGAAGTGATTGTGTTCAAAAAAAGCGGCATTAAACAAAAAACCGGGCGGAATAATTTTGAAAAGGCATTATGCTTATGTTGAAAATAATTCTGACAATTAATGGCCTAAATTAAAAATCATTTTTTTGAGTTTACTGTATGTAAAGCATTTAAAAATATAAAAATTTGGCCGTTAGCTTCTCGGATCTAATATAAATTAGCAGAATTAGGTCTGTAAGGAAAATGGAAATGGAAAGGGAAATGGAAAGGGAAAGGGATAGGGAAAGGTGAAATCTCCTGGCCCTCCTGTGGGAAAGGGAAATGAAAGGGATAGAAAATGGAAGGCAAAGGGAAATGGAAAGGGAAAAAGAAATGGAAAGGGATAGGCAAAGGGAACGGGAAAATGAAAACGGAACGGGAAATGGAAAGGGAAAGGGAAAGGAAAAGGAAAAGGAAGAGGAAAAGGAAAAGGGAAGGGAAAGGAAAAGGGAAAGGAAAAGTGAAGGGAAAAGGGAAAGGGAAGGGGAAAGAAAAGGAAATATGGAAAGAATTTTTGAAAAGTTTTAAATGGAATTGGGAAAGGAATGAGGAAAAAAGAAATATTTGCTCTACAGAAGGGGAAGGGGGGAAAGGTTTGGATGTCCGACTTTCGGCTCAATTGAAAGTCGGAACACGGGCCAAGGAACTCCGGGTGCGGAACAATTCACGCTTTGTATTAAACTGCTCAATATTTTTTATTAATTTTTTGAAAATGCACTTTTTTGCATTGCTTTAGGAAAATAAATATTTTTTCTTTACTTTTCATGTTTTTTTTTGCATGAAAATTCTGATTTTTGTCTTAATTCATCATCACTTTTTAATTTGAATTGTCCAAACCCGGAAGCGCAAGGGCCTGGGAAACCGTAAGCCGCATAGTGGCAGACACTAAACCACAGGTGCAATACGGTTGTTCCACGATGGGGGGCACCACCGCAGCAGAACGGGTCACCGGGCCCGTGGTTGCTCAGACTACACTGGCACATCCCTACCAATCTGTTCCACAACGCAGGACATGGGAAGTGTTTGTCCTGCTGGGTTAATCAATCATAAAATATTATGTAAATAATATTTTTTGCATTTTGCTAAGAACTTCATTAAAACAAAAGCTATTAAATTGAATCTCTCGACTCGAACGCACTCTCGAGCATCGCTAATTGTCTCAATTAATTGGCGACATTTGTTAGTTTTACCCACTTCATATTGTTGTGTTTCGGTCAGCTTATGGTGGTCAACATGTGGCGCTTTGTTCTGTTCATCAGTAGTAGCGGAACCGAGCCAAAAAGTGCTAGAGGTGCAGCACAGTGCAAACAGAATGGCGGCCAAGCAGTTTTTAAACTCGATCCATAAAAAAATTAATTATATATTTGTTTGGATGCTTTTAGGCATGTTATTAATATGACGGCATTTTTTATTTTTTGGACACTAAAGTGAAATAGAGACTGTGAACGGTTAAAGAACAAACAGACAAATTACGCGCGCGCATGAAACAGTTAACAAAGACAACAAAAAGCAGGAGGGAAAACGTAATGACTGTGATTTAATAAAAAGTGCGAAAAAACGTGCAAAGCAAATTGTAATAGAATTCATTTACTTTATTTTTTGCTAATTTCATTTGACAACTTATGTATGTACTATTTATAGATTGATATGTGAATAAAAAAAGCAAAAAGTTTTTATTTTCTAATTATGTCTTGCAAAATTTAGATATGCTTTTACGTATTAATTTTAACGAATACAAGTGTTTTTCAATTTAGAAACCAATTTTTAAAAAAACGAATTAAGCAAAAATAAAGTGATTGTCAGTGATAATATTTTTTTACATTAATTAATCAATAATGAAGGTAATTATTTATTTACACAAACAATTATTCTGCGTTTTTAATTAATTATCAAATTTATAAGATGTTAAAAGAGTTTTAGTCAATAAAAAGCAAATTGTAGAAATCTTTGTTTTAAATTATAATTAATCAGATAGAGTTTGACCACAATATTCACAATATTTCCGTTTTTCCAAAATTCAAAAAAAAAGGTCAAGAAATTTTGAGATATTACAAAATGAAAAAGTCAAAATGCTTGTAGTTCAAGTAATTTAGTAAAAAAACAAGTCCATTTCACATTTGGCTGATTTATATTACTTTAATGCTTTATAAAATACAGTTTGTTTGGATTAATATTTGGAACGATTGAAATCTTCCATAATGAACTCATGGAAATTGTGCACATCCTGAAAGGGCTATCCAGCGGGGAGTGGGGGAGGGGAGAGGGAGGGAGGCCTTCCACGATGCCGGAAAATTTAAGAATTAAGTCAAAATTTAGGTGCAGACAGGCGCCAAAATTTACGAATTTTCGGGTTAAATTTTTCAAAATTTCTAAGAAAAATGGAAAACAGTATAGGCGTCACTGAAGTTTCAATTTAACAAAGATTAACTTATAATTTTTTGACTCTTCCTTCGTCATCGGCGGCCCACTACGTTCCACCGCCGAATTTTTCAGCTGACGCTTAAATAAATGCAAATTTTGATTTTTTTTCTTTTAAACAATTTGAAATTAATTGAGATGCAATAATCTAAATTTTATCAGTTAGTAATTTATGCGAAAAAATCTGAATTTTTGCCTACTTTATCACAAATTTATCATGAAACAATTAACTTTTAGGGGGGTCGAGGACGGTAAAAAAAAAATGCGGCAAAAAATGTATTTATGGATAATTGTAGAAAAAAAATTGGCGTTCTATTGTATTTATTTTTATCTTTATTTGTCCTAGAGTTGCTCGGGACCGGAAATTTTGACAGGGACCAGAAAGTCGGGCCTGGGATCGGGACCAAGTTTTTCCACCGGGATCGCGAGAAAAAGCGGGACTGGTACTAACCGAGAATTTTCCCAAGAAAAAATTTTTTGAAAAAGTTTTCGTTTGGGGGCGGGGGAATTCAAAGAATTTTTCTATTATTCGTTGGAAAATTTTTAAATCATTTCGGGAGGGGGGGGGGCGGTAGGGGTCAACTGCGTCTGGCCAACTGCGTCTCGCCAACTGCGTCTGGCCAACTGCGTCTGAGCCAACTGCGTCTTGGGGCCAACTGCGTCTGAGCCAACTGCGTCTCAGTTAAAAAATCAAATAACAGACATTAGAAAATTCTAATTCAATTTTGAACCGGAAATTAATGAAATACATGCATTATTCTTAGCACCCTTTTTAAATTTCTTTTAGCGTTCCAATGAATATTTCTGAAATTAATTCTCAACGAAAAAATAAAAAACTCGAACATGAAGGCTGCCTGTATGTCTTCCATTCGTTGAATGCCGATCATGACGTGAAATTTTGGCGCTGTGAACATCAACGCGGTGAATTCAAGTGCAGAGGGCGAGTCCACACGACGCTCAACGATGTCGTGCTGAAAATCGTTGGAGAACATACGTGCAACCACAGCGCGGCAAATGTCGTCGCCCAGAAAATCGTCACTGGCATAAAACGGCGTGCCGCTGAAACGATGGAACCACCGGCGGCAATCCGGGCGCACACGCTTCAGCAAATTGCAACGCCAGTAATGGCGAACATCCCGACAAAGAATGCCACAAAAAAGTGAAAAATCTATTTATTTTTTTACGTTTTTGTTTTAAGCTGGTGAAACGGGTCCGCCATGAAATTGAACTGCCACCGCCAGTGCCGTTAACGCTTCAAGAATTGGAACTTCCTGAACAGTACACAATCTACAAACGCACAGAACAAGCGCAGGAGCTTTTCCTCCTCGCCGATTCTGGAACGTATACCGAGCAGAACCGAGAAGGGCAACAGCGGTGTGTTTTAAGGGGAATTTTCACCCCTTTTTTAAATTTTAGAATTCTCATTTTTGGCCGACTTTCTTTCGGAAATTGGGCTTCCGAAATGAAGTACATTTACGCTGACGGGACCTTCGCAAGTGCACCGACGCTCTTTTCGCAACTTTACGTCATTTTGGCGCGGTAGTTTTTTGTCAGTTTCGTTTTTCAATGGTTTTTCTCCCAATTTCAGTCGTGATAAATGGGTGTTTCCGGTCCTTCACTGCCTTCTGACGTGCAAGTCGCAGTCCACGTATGAAAGGATGTTTGACATGGTCCGCCACCGCTGGCCGACCTTTTCGCCGACAAACGCGTCCAATTTTGTAAAAAAAATTAAAATTAGTATTCTTGTAGAGAACACCTTGTGCTATCGAATGATACCAAGAATTATTAATTAGGTTGAACTTAAGCCAAGTTATGAATTTATATGTCTTACATTTTGGTTTTACTACCACTTGGCGGTTTTTAGGAAACGACCCAGCACGGGTGAATTCCATTAAGTAAAAAAGATGAGCTCATCTCTCAAATTAGTTTCACGTTTTCCAATAAGAATTTATTCGTATACACAGTAATTAAGGAAAATTACATATTTTCGCTAAACAAAACCAAAATAAAAATAATTCAGTCTGTATGTATGTATATTTCGTAATAAGGAAGAGAATCTCCGCTCCCGTTTTTTAGAATTTACAGCCAAAAAAAGAAAGTCCCAGTTTTTGGCATTTTTACAACAAACATATTTTATTAATAGACAAATAATTAACATTCCACTGTCAAAGAGTTGATGGATTCGAATACGGTGTTTTGCAATCGATGCAGAATAAACAGTGTGACGGAGGCTAAAACCCGGAAGATCTGTAAATGGGTTTGGCTCCCTATCATTTCGTCACTGATCGTTTCGTCACTGTTCAGTTCGTCACTGATCATTTCGTCACCGAGAAAAGTTTTTACGAATTTGTTTGTTAGATTTTCTTTTAATGTTATCTTTAAAATTATGTTACTCAAAATATGTCGTAAGGCCAGCCGAAATTTTTTTTACAAAAATGTTTTTAAAGCCGAGGATATTTAAAAAATTATACCCCTAAATTTGGAACTTTTTAGACCTTATTTTCGCATTTACGGCCTTATTTTGGACATTTTCGCCCTTAAAAATCCGGTCACTGGTGATAAAAAATGCGGGGTCACAACAATCTCCATCCAACGACATGAAAAAAGCAGCCGAGGATTGCGAAAAAAATGCCGAGTCTAATTTTATATAAAGCGAGGGATCACAAAAATGTTCATCCGACGCCAACGGGAAAAAAGAGTATAAATCCGGGATAGGTAATAAACAAAAAAAAATGCCGAGGATTGCGAGAAAAATTAAAAAGTTCTATCGGCACCGCCAGCCCCTAAAAGTCCTTTATTTTCTTAAAAATTTGCTCGAAAATCATAAAATTTGGCCATTTTTGTGGACTAATCTCTTAACAAATCGCATTAAAAATGCCGAGGATTTGCGAAAAATGTCCATACGATGATAACCAAAACCCATTTGTTCCCCAAAAGTTTTTCGAAAAAGCGCCGCAAAAACCATCTTTCTAACAAAAAATTTCTCAAATTTTGATCATGGACAATCAGAAATATAACATTGAACATTTTAAGTCTGTTTTGAATAAATTTTTAAAAATGAGGCTTTTTTGCCTGCCAAATGAGGCCTTTTAAAATTGAGAAGCTAAATTGGTCTCTTTTTTTCAGAGAAGTTCCCTTTCAAATCTCACAAGCAAAAAATTTATTTATTTATTTTTTGCTAGCCATTTGTTTTTAAAGAATTTTTGTTGTTTTTAAGGCAATGTGCCAAACTTTTTTTTTTCTCTTTCCCTTTCCCTTTCCCTATCCTTTTCCATTTCCCTTTCCCTTTCCCTATCCCTTTCCATTTCAGAGACAGTTAGAGATACTGAGTAAAAGAGAAGTAGTGTAGAGATTACTCTAACCGTCTAACCTATTATACACCCCATCATACTTCCCAAGCCTAAAAGGGTATATATACAAACCAATCAATTAGGAATAACTCACAGCAATTTGACTTATAATTAGTTGTATTTTATTTTTAATTTTCAAAAACTTAATCACAACCAGAAAAAAACATTGTTTCGCAATTCCTTTACCATTTCTAAGTGAAAATTCTACTCATAGGCCAACATTTTTTCTAATTTCGTATTAAAAAAACAAAAAATTTTTTCCATAGTTTTTCAACTTCGCTGTTTTGCTTTTTGCTGGTCCGTCTCCCCGTCTCCCCACTTTGGACCATTTATTCGTCGTCAAAAGCGGTGGAAAGAAAGATAAATTGGCCGAAGCAAAGCAAAAAGTGTAAAAATTGCACCTTGGAATGGCGAACTGGTGTTAAGGCAGTCTTTAAACTCCCACCAGGACCACAAGTGTCGAAGCGCTACCTCCTCCCCTTGACCTTGGGCTTATCTGTCCCTTAGACAGGGAACAGCGCCGCAGTGGGGGAGGTTCCACTCCTAAAAAGCGCCGAAGCACTTTCTGATTAATAATGGAAGCACAGTCTCTCGTCTCTCTAATAGTACTGCCCCCAACCACAAACTACAAGTTAAAATAAAAAAAGACGTAAAGGACTCTGGCGTGTGGGGGCTTGGTAAAAAAGCCCCCCCCCCACACAAGTCTCATAGCCTACCCAAGAGGCACTGATGTCGTCTATCAGGGTCATAATCAGTAAAGAGAGAGAGAGAGAGATAGAGTAATTAGTAGCAATTAATTAATTCACTAATTGAGTGAGTGAGTGCCACCTCCCCCACCGCATCACCAAAATTTTGTTTTCTTTCGCCGCTGACGAAATAAATGCAGTAATAATTACAAACAAATTTATTTAAATCCAATAAAACTTGTGACAAATATTTAAACACAAGTATTAAAGAATTTAAATAAAAAGTTTTTTTGGAGTTTTTTCGCTCCAGTCCATTCGTGATAAATTTTGTAAGGAATTGCTGAAAATGCATTTTGGCCTTTTATTCTTATCTCTCTCTCAAGAATTTGGCAGCAAAAATTTTTCGGGGCGATAGGGGAAGATAAAATGATACAAACAATTCCGTAAATCATACATAAAATATTGTATTTGTATATTTATTTCTTACTTAATTCTTATATCAATAATTAATTTAATTAATTTCCTTCCATTTACCGCTGGTGTCCAATATTCCTATGGTGTCTAATACCAAAGTGTTTGTTTGCAAGCAATTTTTGTTGAGGTAATAAATACACTACTGTTCCATTTAGGCGCCAGCCAAGTTTTCGAGCTCGGGTTTTCGTGTCTCGGCCTTGTTTCTAGGACAATTCTTGGTCTCGAAAGCACAGTCAAAATCCCGGCCTCGCATGGCACTAGTATGCATTGATAACCAATTCTGGCAATTTTTGGGACTGGGCATGCCGTTTCTTTTAATCGCCCGGCATCTTTGGACGTCAGCTCCCATCACTGCTGATACGTACACAATATTATCAAAATTTGATCAGAAAAGGGGGACTTTTTCCATGTCGAACAGCATCAAGTAATAACACATCAGTCACAGTGTTCACAATATTTATATAATTTAATTTAATGTGACAGAGAGAGAGAACCAAAAAATGGAGGGAGGGGGGGGACGAGGGTGAAAAGTATTAGCAATCAATCAATCAGAGGCAAAAAGAGACAACAAAAGCATGGCCAAATGGTTGGTTGATCAGGGTGATGCAACTGTAAAACAACAAAAGCATAAAAGCAATGGCGAATGAATTCTTTTCGCGTTCACAATGCTTGTGATTTGTCATCAAATTGTGTTGTACAAAAGTTGTTTTTGCTAACGAAAAAACAAATTTCAACAGAACCGTGCTTACATAAGTCATTGTTTGGTAAATTTTGATTTCAGATGGGTGTTTTGTAATCACTCAAAGTGATCAGAAAATGGAAAAAACGCATTCATTTTATTTAAAGCATTTAAAGCAATTCAAATTAAACATTTCAAAAGAATGCAGGTAATTGCCAAGCAGAGAAAGCACTATTTAATTACTAGGGTGTTGAATTATATGGATATAAAATCGCGAAATATGGCCATAAAATGGCAAAAATATGGACATAAATTTTTTCAAATTGAGGTGTAAATTTTCAAAATTTCTTCAAATTCGCTCAATGTAAGGTAAAACCCTCAAAAATGGCTAAATACTATATTAAAAATCATTTTACAAGAAAAAAACACGATACACCTTAAAATTTACTCATTTTAGCGAAAAAACAACCTGAAAAGCGAAATTTTCGCTGTTTTGTTTATTTTTGACAATGGAAAGGGAAATGGAAAGGGATAGGGAAAGGGAAAGGGAAATTTCGTGAAAATTTTGCTAAAAAAATTATTTTTTTGAAAAATTTTTCCGGTTTTTGGTGTCCAAAAGGTCAATTTAGCTGCTAGGGGCCGTTCTAATAGAGGTTTTTGGAACATTGCCAAAATATGGGTATAAAATATGGACATAATGCCAAAATATGGAAATTTTTATCATTTGAGCAAGGCCTGATTCTTATAGATTTTCATTAAAATTACCGATTTTTGCGTCAACTTTTCAAAATTTAGGGAGATTTAAGGGTCGCTCGTAAAAATAGTCTGGCTCAGGGATGGCATTCCGAGACCCCAAAATTTTTGGAAATTGGAAATCGGAATCCTTAGGGTCCAAAATTTTTTGGGAAGTCGGGAAATCGGAATTCGACCCCAAAAATGCCGGAAGTCGGAAATTTTTGATTAAAGCACCACCAGTAATGATGATAGGAAATTAAGAACAATTTACGAATTTTTTTTCTTTTTCCCATTTTATTAGGGTATTTTTAGAGATTTTCAATAGGCTAGCAATTTCTTTGAAGGTTAAAGTTGGATTTTCATTCTTCATTTTATAATAATCATTCATTTTGCTTATTTTTTCTTCTGTGGAATGACGATTTCCTTCTAAAATAAATTTAAAAAATAATAAAAATTAATTAAAATATTACTTTTGCTTAATTTTATGCCAAATTCTTTTTTCCATTTTATTAATGTTTCATGGCTAATGCCCAACTCTTTCATAAATTGTTTTTGTTTCCCATTTTTGGACATTCTTTTAAACTCATTAATTCGTTCGATAAATTCGAGTTTTTTCTGATTGTTAAAATGATTTTCATTCACAAATCCAATTTGTTTTTCCATTTATAAATTTTCGATCGACTAATTCCCAATTTTTTTGCATTTTTTGTTCAATTTTATTTCGAATATTTCTTGCTAATTTCCATTTCTGATCATTTCCGGTTGAATTCAACTCATTTTGATCACTTTGATGATAATTTCCATTATGATCAGTTTCATTTTCATTTTCACATTCCATTTTTTCATTGTCCCATTTTTGGCCAAATATTTCAGCAAAAGTTGGCCGAAGTTTTCCATTCTTTTCAGTAGTATTAGTCCACAAATCTCGCCCCAAATCTCGGCCCAATTTTCCCTCCCTTTTCACCCACCCCACTATTACCCGGGATAGATTAATGCAAATGTAGTGCAAAATGCAAAAATGCAAATGCGAAAGTGCAATATGCAAAAAGCATGCGAGTGCATGCACATGTTTGTGCATGTGTGAGTGAATGAGTGAGTGGGTGTGAGTGCGAGTGAGTGAGTGAGAATGAGTGTGTGAACGAGTGTATGATCGAGCGTGCGTTATGCGAGCGGGTGCGTGCGCATGTACTTGTATGGGTATGTATGCGCGTGTGTATGCGTGTGCACGTGTGCGGATGCGTTCACTATGTGTGCGGGTGTGGGCGCGTGTGTACTCGTGCGGGGGAGTGCGTGCGCGTGGGTGCGCGTGCGCGTGGGCGAGTGCTTTGCGTTAAGCATTCTGTTTATACAACGGTGTATGCGCGTGTGCGTTTTTTTGATGCGTGCGTTATACTTGTTTGTGTATTTATAAGTATAAGAATATGTATTTGCGTGACAGGAGACTGCCTAAGGCGGGTGCGGGTGCGAGCGTTATGCATGCGTGTGTGCATGTGGGATCGTGCGTGCGTTAAGCGTATGAGTGCGCGCTATGCATGTATGCGCTTGTGCGTTAAACGGGTGCGCATGTATGGCCTGTTCATCTGTGTTTGAACTTGTATGTGCGAAAATGAGCTGTCCAAATAAATTCGCTGCAAGAAAATAATTTTCTATAATTTTTCTGTCAATCAATATTCCCCATGACAGCCGAAAAAACCGTGCCAGCCGAAAAAACCTTGCCAGCCTAAAAAAAGCCAACCTAAAAAATTGGTACCACCAAAAAAAACCGTGCCAGCCTAAAAAATCCGTGCCAGCCTAAAAAATCGGTGGCACCCAAAAAATCCGTCCCAAATCTACCCCCCCCACTTTTCCCACCGCCACCCACTACTGCCCTTTTATTGCAACATTTATGTAATTAATATATATTAAACCCCATACAATTATCCGTATTTTTATAAAAATTTATATTTTCAAATATTGAAAAAATGCAAATAAAATAATTTAAAAAACAATTCACATAGTTAGCGAAGCGACACCATCGACAAAATAATCAATATCAGGTCCTTCGGGTACGATTTCCATCAATTGATTGCTTGTTGGGGTGTATCGAGGCGTATAGGATGATCCCTGCCCATTTCTCCCCATACATATCGTCCGTGTCCTTCTTTATTTAATCGAAATGAAACATTGCATTTACTATTTTCACAACATCTATATGAAAAAGATTCGGACGTTTCCTTCCAACAACGGAAAAAATAGCCGTTAACCTTAAAAATTCAAATATTTTTCCAAAAAAATTTAATCTTTTTCTTTATATTTTAAAACATTTATTTTTATCCCTTCAACAGTACCTTTATATATTTTAAAGGCCTCGGGGTCCTTGCGCGCACAGAATTGGAGGCAGGAAATGGCTTTTCTTTTCCAGTGAAATTAAACAGCTCACAGCCGTGTCCATTCATATAACGCTGCCAAATAGGAACCAATTCACGGTCTCCTCGTTGCGAAGCTTCTTGCAAAAAAATCCGGCAAATATCCTCGACGTTCAATGTTACGCTTGTCGGAAAACATCCGCAATAACCAGCAAGCTTTCCAAACTTTAGCCAATTGCGGGTTCCAGCATTCCAGGCAATAGCTACACTGCAGCCAACGTTCACAACCTGGTGTGCAGATGCCTCCAACGTTACTATTCCTTGGTTAGGCTGTTGGACTATTCGGCAATAGGGAACACCAATCTGCCGTAGCATTTTTGGTGTAAATAATAGATTTTTGTGCCGTATAAATTCAGAACAATTGCTATACAACGGCAACATTTGACGTACGGCTCTATCAAATTTGAGCCAATTTTTTGACGAAACAACATACCTTAACAAAATTCGTAACACCAAAATTTTTTCATTTTTTAATTTGTATTATTTAATAAATTAATTCTACAAAAATAATACCAGATTTTGACTCCTGGTCCATAATTAAAATTAATTGAACGTAAAAAGAAGTCCTCATGATGCATTGGTGCAAAAGAACCCGTTTTGCCGTAATAGAGAAATGGTTCAGATATCCATTTTTCTATTATTCGTTGGAAAATTTTTAAATCATTTCGGGAGGGGGGGGGGCGGTAGGGGTCAACTGCGTCTGGCCAACTGCGTCTCGCCAGACTTTAATAAGCAATAATGGAATTTAATTCAACATACCTTAACAAAATTCGTAACACCAAAATTTTTTCATTTTTTAATTTGTATTATTTAATAAATTAATTCTACAAAAATAATACCAGATTTTGACTCCTGGTCCATAATTAAAATTAATTGAACGTAAAAAGTAGTCCTCATGATGCATTGGTGCAAAAGAACACGTTTTGCCGTAATAGAGAAATGGTTCAGATATCCCGGGAATTCTTCGAAAGTCTGAAGAGATTAATCTTGCCAAGCAAGAAAGACATTCGCCGGTCGGAATTTTAGCCCGATCGTTGAAAAAGGGAAGAGACTTTAATAAGCAATAATGGAATTTAATTCAACATACCTTAACAAAATTCGTAACACCAAAATTTTTTCATTTTTTAATTTGTATTATTTAATAAATTAATTCTACAAAAATAATACCAGATTTTGACTCCTGGTCCATAATTAAAATTAATTGAACGTAAAAAGTAGTCCTCATGATGCATTGGTGCAAAAGAACCCGTTTTGCCGTAATAGAGAACTGGTTCAGATATCCCGGGAATTCTTCGAAAGTCTGAAGAGAGTAATCTTGCCAAGCAAGAAAGACATTCGCCGGTCGGAATTTTAGCCCGATCGTTGAAAAAGGGAAGAGACTTTAATAAGCAATAATGGAATTTAATTC
>CP049710.1:4749789-4799798 GCA_004148225.2 Heterodera glycines | reverse complement strand
GCGACTTTTACACCCCTAAGAATTGGATTAAATTCCCATAAAATTTTTCAAAATTTTACCTATAAATTGGCTAATTTTCAGTGAAAAACTGTTTATAAGTGATCAAAATTTCCAATTTTTTTCCCCGGCGGCGCCTATCGGCACCGCCGCGCCCCCAAAACTCCTATTTTTTCTTAGAAAATGGCCCAAAATCGCAAAATTTGGTAATTTGATGAAAAACTGTTCTCAGCGGCGCGCCAAAACTCTTATTTCTCATTAGAAAAATGATACAAAAATCACAAAATTTGATGATTTTTTGGTGAAAATCTGTCAACAAATTTTAATCAAATTTTCAAAAATTTTCCCGGCGCCGCCTGCCCCCTCTTCCCAAAAAGTTTTTTTGGAAAAAGCGCGCCTCAAAAAAGCGTTTTATTGATTTTTAAATTTGGAATAAAATTTTAAAAAATGATTTTTGCTTTATGATTTTAACTATTAAAAAGTTGTAGAAAAAATTTCGCTTTTCGCATTTCGCTTTTCGCATTTTCGCATATTTTGGCTTTTCGCATTTCGCTTTTTTTTCATTTCGCATTTTTCAGTTTCGATTATTCCCAATTGGCGGTGGTGGTGGTGTGGCGCTATTTATGCACATTTATCGGCTGATGGGGCTCAAACGTGTGCTGTGTGTTTTTGAAAATTGATTTAAAGCGAAAAAATGCAAAAAGAGAAATAATTAATGAAAATTTAATAAGATAAAATAAAAATTAAGCCAAAGGAACAAAATATTCGAAAAAGAATTTTCTAAAATCAAAAAATCATTTTCCAATGAATTTTTATTTAAAAAAATTATATATTTTGAAAATAAAATTCATTTATTTAGAAAAATTGTTTTCTTTGCACAAACATTTAATCAAAACAAACACAGATTCATTTTGCATTTTGCAAATTAAATAAATTTTTCTATTTGGATAAACAATTTATTTAATTTGGTCTTTAAAGCGAGGGATCACAAAAATGTTCATCCGACGCCAACGGGAAAAAAGAGTATAAATCCGGGATAGGTAATAAACAAAAAAAAATGCCGAGGATTGCGAGAAAAATTAAAAAGTTGCGAGGATTTGCGAAAAATGTCCATACGATGATAACCAAAAAATGAAGATAAAAAGCCTGGATAATAAACAAAAAAAAAATGCCGAGGATTGTTAGAAAAATTTAAAAATTTGCCGAGGATTTGCGAAAAATGTCCATACGATGATAACCAAAAAATGAAGATAAAAAGCCTGGATAATAAACAAAAAAAAATGCCGAGGATAAAGGTGCAAATGATGCAATGAAAAATTTTGACATGAATAATATCTCTTTTCAATTCATTAATCAAATTAATTTAAGAAAAAATATTTTTTAAATAATTTATGACTTGATAATTTTTAAATTTACTTTTACTATTTTGGATTTCGACGTAAAAAAATTGAGAAAATGAAAATTAATTGACAAATAAAAGAGAAAAAAAATATGTAAGTCGAATCAAATTTAATTTATTTTGATAAATGAATAGAAAAAAATGGTTTTTTAAACAAGAGTTTGTGAATTGTTTTCTTCTGTGTTTTTTTGTCCAATTTTGTTAAAAAATGATTCCGGGGAAAATAGAAATTTGAGGAAAATTCACCTTTTCTAATTATGTTGATAAAAATTTTATGTGTACTTGGATTTCACAAATTTTCCCGTTATGTACTTGGAAATTGGCATACTTATACTTGGAAAGTGACTTGGCACGACCCGAGCCCTGTGTTATAAATTTACCCAATCTACGAAAATACGATTTTTGCCATTCGCACTGATCAACCAGCTGCTGCTTGTTGTCGGCCGGCTGTCAAGAATCAGTCTCACAATTGGACAGATGGACACTAAAATTATTTAATTTTTTCAACAAAATTTTAATAAACATTTGATGCGAAATTTTCGGGTGGAAAATGTTCACAAATATTAATGGAAACAGAATCGAAATTGCGCGAATTTTTTGCACCTTTTTCCATTAAGACGATAGCTTCAATCGGTCTATTAAGGTTTTTTGATTATTATATAAAATAAATAAGCCATTGTAAAGGTAAATGCAAATCTTTGTAAATACATTTAAAAATTTTTATTTCAAATTTATTGCCGCCTGCTAGGCTAATCAATTTTCAATGAATAAATTAAAATTCAAACATTTTATTTACGCTAAATTTGGAAAATCGCCAAAATAAAGAACCAATGATCGTTACTTAATCACAAAGATAAACTTCTAATTTTCTTTCTTTGACTAGGGCATACATCAATAATAATGATAAAGTCTTCTCTTCTCTATGGATGCTTTTCATTTCTCCATCAGTGCCCTCAAAACAAATGTCTTTTAGATGTCGTCTGTCACTGAGCCGCTCAAAAAGTTCGAAAATGTAGTCGATCCCGAAGTTTTCACGTTCAACAAGCAATTCCCCACCCGAGATGACAAAAGTGATTGGAAACAACGGGGCGACCAAATCAGCGTTTTCTGTTTTTTAATTTATGATTTTACATTTTTTAATATATTTTTTGTAAAATTTACCTTTATTTTTTAAATTATCCATCATTGAATCGATTAGCACTGCCATGGAAGCACCACTTGCCGTGCCAATTGCTCCAGATACAAGTGCTTTTGCTGCTCGAAGACTTTTCAATGAATTTAAAATTCGAGCGGTAGCCCCAATGGCGGCGACAGGACCAGCACTTGCTCGAGCAAATTGTGTCGAGAGCAACAAAAAAAATAAAATACTTGGCATGGTGTTTTTAAAAAGCGACGAAATTTCTAAAAATATTTAACAAATTAAAATAGTTTTGGTTTTATTTATAGTGAACGATGAGGCAAGAAGAAAAATTATCATTGAAAGACAAGCTGAACGATCAGTGTCTGAATGTGCTAAACCAAATTCTACCGCTTTAAATAGGCACAACAAAGGCCAAATGAAACCAAATAGGAGTTGTTACACAAAAGACTATGATTGTTGTAATCATTTTGTTGACAATTAGTTCATTTTGGTTTTAGCTTCGACCATCGTTAAAATTATTACGTTTTTCTTCACAGGAAACGATTTATTTTTTGCCATCAAATTTTGCGCAAAAGCACTGATTTAGACCTGTTCACTCATTTCATTTTTCCCCGTCCCAAATTGTGCGCAAAAGCACTGGTTTTTGCCTGTCCTTACATTTAATTTTGGCCGTCACAAAATTGCAAAAAATTATTTTTCATTTTACGCAAAAAATAATACAAACAATATGTGATAGAAATATAAAAAATCATATATTTATTTTTAATTTTCATTTTTTAAAGTGCTAACTAAATCGATGATGCCATTTGCAAAAATAGCATAAATGAAAAAGTAATTATAAAAAAAATCTTTTTTAATTCAATACTGAATGTTCATTTCGATGATTAATTAAATTGCCAATTTTTTATTTGCATTAATAAATTTTATGCAAAAAAGAAAGGGTTAAAAATTTCTATTGCATTTTTGAGAAGGATTTTTCCGAAAATCCAGAAAAGGCGCCAAAAATGGCGAAATAGGCACAAAAATAGGCATTAAGCACAAAAAGTGAAAATAGAAATAAATTTGAAATAAAAAAGGTTCAAAGCGTTCAATTATGCCATTCGCCGTTCACTTATGTGCCGATGGACCAAAACAATGTGGCGGTGCAACGGAAGTCGCTGAGTCGGCTCGAATTTGGGGACATTTTTGTAAATGACAGAGAAGCGATATATCTTTTGATGTACCGTATTTCCTAAATGCCCTTTAAATCAAATATAATTTACTAAGAATTTATGGAATTGGTACCATTTTATTGGATTTTGGGTCCTAAATAATATTATCAAAATAATTATTATTTATTTTGCAAAATTATGAAAACAGATGCATTTATTATTAAAATTATGCAAGTGCTTAAAAATTCATAGAATTTTTATTTGATTTTGATAATAATATTATGAAATAAATACGGCTAAGCGAAATGAGAGAGATATAAAAACCTAATTAAAATGCGATTATTTTTTCTAATTTTCAAGTATTTATATTTTAATTGGCAGTGTTTTGCCAAAATAAGTTTTTCGGATGTGTTGCCATATTCAAATGCATTTATCGGCTGGCCACCTGCTAGGCTAATCAATTTTCAATGATTTGTTTTCGCCTCATTTCTCATTAAATCAATTGAAATCCTAGGAATTCCTACGGAAATTCTTTATTAATCATCCTTACAATTAGAAAGCGAATGCCAACATTGACAGAAACAGACAAAGTGAATTAATTCTCAAATTGATAAATTTAATCTTAACTAATTGTTATATCAATTTTCAAAGCAATTAGTTCAAAGTTCTGAATTCTTTCTTTATTTAATGACAATTGACACATTAATTTTCCATAAAATAATAAATTTTAAAATAAATTTAATTATTAAATATTTTAATTTAGGCCATTAATTGTCAGAATTATTTTCAACATAAGCATAATGCCTTTTCAAAATTATTCCGCCCGGTTTTTTGTTTAATGCCGCTTTTTTTGAACACAATCACTTCGCGAAATGTGGCCACTTTTGGCCATTTGATCCACTGTTGACTTTGTCTTTTGCTTTTATTCTAAAAATAGCTAAGACACTCTTTAGCCATTGCTTTTGCTGGTTTGTGAGTTGGCCAATTACGGAGTAAAATTGCATAATTATTTATGCATTTATTCACATAAAAAAGCAAAGAATAATCAAAATTATTTTTGGAAACTGAGAGAAAAGCAACTATGGGTGATGGAAAATTCAAAATTTGATCATTTTAATTGGTTGTTTAATTTAAATAAAACTTTTAAAATGAGACTTTTCTCATTTTAATTGATTGTTTAATTTAAATAAGGCTTTTACAAGAATTTTCAGAAAATAAATTTTTAACTTAAATTGAATACCCACCAATCCAAATTTTAATGGTTGGATTTTATAATTTTTAATGCATTTGCTACTAAATTTGCTGTTTCAGTGCCTTGGGCGATGCAATGATTTAATATTTAATATTATAAAAAGCCCGGTTTTTAAAATTTTATAACAATTTTTTTCGTTATTTTTCTTTTTGCGCTGGCGGGGTGGCGGTTCGCTGCCAAAAGTAAGCGCATTTTAATTAGGTTTTTATATCTCTCTCATTTCGCTTAGCCATATTTATTTCATAATATTATTATCAAAATCAAATATAAATTCTATGAATTTTTAAGTACTTGCATAATTTTAATAATATTGGTGGAAAATGAACAAATTTAATGGAAGCCGAATTGAAAGATTTATCGGAAAATAATGCGATTTGATTACTTTCCGGTGACCATCATTAATGCATCTGTTTTCATAATTTTGCAAAAAAATAATAATTATTTTTCGAATTCAGAATAAAAATTCAGAACTATAATTTATTATATAAAATCTAAAGAAAGCATAAATACTTTCCATTTTTTCACCTTTTTTTTTGCTTTCCTTCAATTTATTCCATTTTCTTTTTGAATATTTGGTTCCTTTTTGCTAGATTTTCTTTTTCATTTTATTAAATTTTCTAATTTTTTCTCTTTTTTCTTCTGATTTTTCATCCAAATTTTCTTCTTCCTTTTCCTCTCATTTTCCTCCAAATATCTTTCGTTTTTTTTCTCGTATGCTTTGAATATAGTTGACTTTCTTTATTTTTGTTTGTTTGATTTTTCCGAAAAAATATTAAAAAATTTTTCTTCTATTCTTAAAAGGTAACGTCGTATTCTTAATTAGCTGCTAAAATTGTGAATTGGTCCTAAATAATATTATCTCATAAAATGATTTTATCATGCAACTTCAAAATTGATTAATTCAATGATTGTTACAATCAAATTTGCAAAAAATATTCAATCGTCCACTTCCTAGTTCGTCTCATCGCTATTCTCTTCCCCATCCGCCTCATCGCTATTCTCTTCCCCATCCGCCTCATCGCTATTCTCTTCCCCATCCACCTCATCGCTATTCTCTTCTCCATCCGTCTCATCGCTATTTTCTTCCTCATCATCCAACTCATCACTACTCTCTTCGTTCTCCGTCGACCATCTTTGTTCATCACTGTCTTCGTCAGCAGTTTGTAGACACAATGGAGGCTTCCCAATAACTCTGGAAAATTGAAACCAATTGAACAATAATTATGGCAATTTCTTTATGGTGGTTTAATGGGCCGGCAGCTAAAGCCTAAATTTCACATTAATGAACCAAAAAAAGTGTTAAACAGAAGGCTTTTATCAATTTCAATTTAGCTTTTTGAATGCAATATTTACATTTTTGGAAATTTTGCCCTAATTTTTAAATCTAGAAATTATGATGCTTCAGTGGATCAGTCAGTATTCACCGCCGGCGAAAATATTTGCAATTTGGTTTGGTTTTCAAAATGAACTGAGAAAGAGACAGTGAGAAGGAAGAGAGAAATTAGACCGAAGAAAAAACAAGTAGGGAAAAACAAAAATGAAGTTAATTCGAAAAATAACAAATCTAGGAACAAGCACTAATAATCACGGGGAGCTAAAATAGCAAAATATTCGAAATAGTGTATATTTAAGTTTAAACTTCCAGATCCCCAAAGTAAATAAATGAGATATCTTATTTAAATGGAAAAGCAATTTTGATGCATTTACGAGTACAAAATATGAGTAAATCTCACAATATCCCAGAATCTTTAACTAAATAAAAAGTAAGTTACGTCTACTCATGGCAAATTTTTTCAGAAATGAACTTACTTGTACACTTCTTGAATAGTCATATTGCGTTTGGTGAATAGGGTTATTGCAAGCTGAAATTTATGTAAAAAAATTATTATAAATATTCAGCACTATTTCGGTTATTTTATGTTTACGAATAGATGATAGGTATATGTTATAATAAACATATGTGATATTTTTGTTATTCTTAAAACTACGTCAGCATTTTTAGAAAAACATTGGTTATTTAAAATTTTCAATGATAGGGCAACGCCGAATTTTGTCTTTGCGATTTATAATATTTAACTTACAGGCTATAATAATTACTTTAAATTTGGCATTTTCTACCTTTTTGATCAGGCACTTTTTTGGCGTGACAAGTCTTCTTACTTCATCCTCCGCTTCTGCTAACACCGCATCTTCATTACCTTCCGTTATATCGGCAATCTTAATTTTAATATTTAAACAAAATTAGCTTCCAAATATCAAAAGTCTAATTGTAAGAGATTAGTTTGAGGCACATGTTTTTTTTGTTGCAAAATTCATATTACGATTTACGCACTAAAAATAATTTATTTCAAGAGTTGTTTCGAAAGAATTTTAGGCAAATAAAAATCACGGAGTTTAAAAAGGCTGGTTTTTTCATTTCGTAATGGTCAGAATGACTTGAAATTTGCAGGACAATATCTTAGTAAAAGGGCTTCTATCTTTAAAGTTTGAATTTAGCTATACTTTTTTAAAAATCCATCTTACGAAAAAATTATGTGAGATTTTCAATTTTTAAACATGTGTGATATTTATGTAAAAAAGTGTTAAATATATGAGAACATTAGATACCTTTCTTGCGTAACTTCGCGCCTTAATTTCATCCGATCCAGTGTGGCCCAATGACTCATTAAAAAAGGAGCTCAGCGTGCTTTCCACCCAACAGACATCTAAGACGAGCTTTCAGCTGATTCAATGTTAGCTTTTTAGGCCAATCCGAATAGGTAACAGCATCTAAGCCACCTGCTGGGGTGAGAGTCACCTAAAATATTTACCTTTATGACTTTCATAAACTTGGATTAAATGCCTCGTAAAACACATAGGGATAGACCAAATTTTAATGGTTATTAAAAGGCAGAAGTAATGGTTTTGTAAATTTAGACATAATAGATATAAGAGTTTTTGAATAGAAAAACCCAAATTGAAAAATTTTATTGAACTAAAGATGTAGTTCAGTTAGCTTAGCTTATATGCACAATAATTACTTTTCGAAAAGAAAAATTTTTGTAAGAAAATGATTATCTCTGATTTTTTAACTTCTGAAAACAAAATTATTTTTGTTTTATCTGAACCCGTTCCTAGCCATTTGCTCTTCAAAATATCTGATGCAATAAGAAATTTTTAAAATAGGGTTAAGACATAAAATAATTCAATATTTAGCCCAATAATGCATTTGAAAATTCATCTGCTGCATTTAACATACCGATGTAAATTCACTCGCATATTCTAAAAACCAATAGCATATGATATGGCCTGATTCGTGCACGCTGTCGCGGCTCGTGCCATTCGTATGTTGGTTTTTTTCAAAATCCATTGCCTCGCTGAACTCTCTGTTTCATGTACCATCGCTTGATAGCTGCACATCTTGCATGTCTCGTTTTGTTCAATTTTTTCTGAATTGAAACTATATTTATGTAATAATCATATGGAATAGTGAATGAAATAAACTTGGTTCGGAGCGTGATTGTGTGGTGCGGTTTCATGAAGCGTTCTCGATCGACCTTCAGACTCAGCTCTCCCGTCAGCTAATTTTCAGTGAAAAACTGTTTATAAATGATCAAAATTTCCAATTTTTTTCCCTGGCGGCGCCTATCGGCACCGCTGCGCCCCCAAAACTCCTATTTTTTCTTAGAAAATGGCCCAAAATCGCAAAATTTGGTAATTTGATGAAAAACTGTTCTCAGCGGCGCGCCAAAACTCTTATTTCTCATTAGAAAAATGATACAAGTCAAGTCCGGTGCTCAGGTGCCTGATCGAATGGCTTGGAGCCGGACGATTTCGGTGCAAAAATACTTGGGCCATTGTGCCAAAATAGATTTATTGATTTAACCTATAATTAATTACAAAGTTGGAATCAGTTATTTTTTGACAAAACTTATTATTAGCTCAAACATAAAATTTCGGACTGGAAAAAATTCCGCCAGTTTATTTTAAAAAAACTCGGCCTAAATATTTTGCAAAGGTCAGAAATGGTTAGATACGGCAAAATCTTGGTTAGGTTTAATGAATAATATAAGTGATCGGTTGCCAGTTGAATGTGACAAAACCTAATTTCCACCGCTTTAAATAGGCACAACAAAGGCCAGATGAAACCAAATAGGAGTTGTTACACAAAAGAATATGATTGTTGTAATCATTTTGTTGACAATTTGTTCATTTTGGTTTTAGCTTCGACATCGTTAAAATTATTACATTTTTCTTCACAGGAAACGATTTATTTTTGCCATCAAATTGTGCGCAAAAGCACTGGTTTAGACCTGTTCACTCATTTCATTTTTTCCCCGTCCCAAATTTGCGCAAAAGCACTGGTTTTTGCTGTCTTTACATTTAATTTTGGCCGTCACAAAATTGCAAAAAATTATTTTTCATTTTACGCAAAAAATAATGCAAACAATATGTGATAGAAATATAAAAAATCATATAAAATTAAATAGATATATTTTTAATTTTCATTTTTTAAAATGCTACCTAAATCCATGATGCCATTTAGTCCCGCCGGGACCGGGACTGGCAAAACCGGGACCGGGATTCCTGTTTTTCCAAAAACCGGGACCGGGACCGGGAATTGTTAAATAATGGAAATATTTAAATTATTTTAAACATATTATCGTTATTATCGTTAATAATTAATAGGTATTTAAAATGAAATTTAATCAATTCACCAAATCATATTTTTTTGAATCTTTTCTTCTTTCTTGCTTAACAATTATTTTTTTTTTATGCGTAATAATTGAAAGCTTCGGGAAAAAAGGTGCAAATGATGCAATGAAAAATTTTGACATGAATAATATCTCTTTTCAATTCATTAATCAAATTAATTTAAGAAAAAATATTTTTTAAATAATTTATGACTTGATAATTTTTAAATTTACTTTTACTATTTTGGATTTCGACGTAAAAAAATTGAGAAAATGAAAATTAATTGACAAATAAAAGAGAAAAAAAATATGTAAGTCGAATCAAATTTAATTTATTTTGATAAATGAATAGAAAAAAATGGTTTTTTAAACAAGAGTTTGTGAATTGTTTTCTTCTGTGTTTTTTTGTCCAATTTTGTTAAAAAATGATTCCGGGGAAAATAGAAATTTGAGGAAAATTCACCTTTTCTAATTATGTTGATAAAAATTTTATGTGTACTTGGATTTCACAAATTTTCCCGTTATGTACTTGGAAATTGGCATACTTATACTTGGAAAGTGACTTGGCACGACCCGAGCCCTGTGTTATAAATTTACCCAATCTACGAAAATACGATTTTTGATATTCAATTTAAGTTAAAAATTTATTTTCTGAAAATTCTTGTAATCAAGAATCAGTCTCACAATTGGACAGATGGACACTAAAATTAATTTTAAAAGTTTTATTTAAATTAAACAACCAATTAAAATGATCAAATTTTGAATTTTCCATCACCCATAGTTGCTTTTCTCTCAGTTTCCAAAAATAATTTTGATTATTCTTTGCTTTTTTATGTGAATAAATGCATAAATAATTATTAGGGATGCAATTTTTAGGCTCTAAAAACTGCAAAAATAGGTAGGCTTTAGGCTCTAAAAAACCCCAAAAATAGGCACTAAAAAATGAAAAATAGGCACTAAAAATCCTCAAATTTAGGGGTGTAAAATGACAAAATGTATTCAAAAAAATAAAAAAGTTAGGCCAAATCAGTATTGAGATAAATAATTTTTAAATCACAAATTCTTGTCAATAAAATAAATAAATAAATTTTGGAGATGAATTTTTGAAAAAAAATTTCATTTCTTAGGGATGTATTTTTGAAAATTTTCGGGTCGGTTGTTAGGGGATATTTTTTGAAAAAAATTTTACGTTGATTCTTAGGGGTGTATTTTTCGTTTTTATTGCATTTTTGTTAACAAATTTTGGGCAAAACGCCAAAATAGGCAAAAATAGGCTCTTTCAAAAATTTTTAGGCTTTTTAGGCGCTAAAAATAAAAGCCTAGAAAATAGGCACTAATAACTCGAAAAGTAGCTTAACAACAGCCGAAAAAACATGTTTTTCGTGCGTTTCAAGCCACGGGGAGCTCAGGAAAAAAATAGGCTTTTGCCTAAAAATTGCATCCCTAATAATTATGCAATTTTACTCCGTAATTGGCCAACTCACAAACCAGCAAAAGCAATGGCTAAAGAGTGTCTTAGCTATTTTTAGAATAAAAGCAAAAGACAAAGTCAACAGTGGATCAAATGGCCAAAAGTGGCCACATTTCGCGAAGTGATTGTGTTCAAAAAAAAGCGGCATTAAACAAAAAACCGGGCGGAATAATTTTGAAAAGGCATTATGCTTATGTTGAAAATAATTCTGACAATTAATGGCCTAAATTAAAAATCATTTTTTTGAGTTTACTGTATGTAAAGCATTTAAAAATATAAAAATTTGGCCGTTAGCTCCAAATGAAACCAAATAGGAGTGTTACACAAAAGACTATGATTGTTGTAATCATTTTGTTGACAATTAGTTCATTTTGGTTTTAGCTTCGACCATCGTTAAAATTATTACGTTTTTCTTCACAGGAAACGATTTATTTTTTGCCATCAAATTTTGCGCAAAAGCACTGATTTAGACCTGTTCACTCATTTCATTTTTCCCCAATCGAGATTGTGCGCAAAAGCACTGGTTTTTGCCTGTCCTTACATTTAATTTTGGCCGTCACAAATTGCAAAAAATTATTTTTCATTTTACGCAAAAAAATAATACAAACAATATGTGATAGAAATATAAAAAATCATATATTTATTTTTAATTTTCATTTTTTAAAGTGCTAACTAAATCGATGATGCCATTTGCAAAAATAGCATAAATGAAAAAGTAATTATAAAAAAAATCTTTTTTAATTCAATACTGAATGTTCATTTCGATGATTAATTAAATTGCCAATTTAAAATTTCAGCGAAATTACTTAAAATAAAAAATTATAAACCCAAATTTTCAAAATAAAAATTAAAAAGCTTTCGGCTAAGTTAAAAAAATATATTTAAATCCCCTCAACTAATTACGCACCACATAACGTTTCTGCATGAAATTGATGTGCTCCCGTAGTTCCAACTCATCCACTTGACCGTCCGAGTTTAGGTCCATTTTTGGCACTAATTTTCTGTAAAATATTTAAAATATTTTTTAAATAAAATTTTCGAAAATTACGCGAGTCGTTCTTTGCTCTTCTCCGGCGTCAACTCCTCATACTGCCTGGCCTCGTCCTTGCCAAGGAACTGCTCGTGGTCATGCTTCGGGTCGGTTTCCTTGCCGCTCTTCAAAATTAAAATTTTTCGAATCAATCATAAAATATTATGTAAATAATATTTTTTGCATTTTGCTAAGAACTTCATTAAAACAAAAGCTATTAAATTGAATCTCTCGACTCGAACGCACTCTCGAGCATCGCTAATTGTCTCAATTAATTGGCGACATTTGTTAGTTTTACCCACTTCATATTGTTGTGTTTCGGTCAGCTTATGGTGGTCAACATGTGGCGCTTTGTTCTGTTCATCAGTAGTAGCGGAACCGAGCCAAAAAGTGCTAGAGGTGCAGCACAGTGCAAACAGAATGGCGGCCAAGCAGTTCAGACGCCAAAACATAGCGCTGATTAATTATAAAATTTAAATCTTTTTAATTTAATTTAAAAATTCTTAAATGCGCCAAGTGGAAGAAAATGAAAAAATAAAATTACAATTTCGGCAAAAAAAAACAATTTTCTATTTTTTGTATTTGCTCAAAAGCTTAAGTTTTCTAATTTAATAATAAAATAACTGAAATAAAAAAATAATTTCTTGTTATAATTTCTTTAACTTTGCAAAAAAAAAAATTAAAATATTACAGCTAATATAGAAGATTTCTCGTTAGATCATGAATGATTTGGTGAATGATAATTTAGTCACTGTAAACATTTCATGAAAAAATTTTTCCTTAAAAATTTCAAAAATTTGTATCAATTAAAAAACTAAAGCTTCAAACACAAATTTATTAAATTCAAATATTTGCTAAATTTTTTATATTTAAATAAAAATGTATTTTTGTTTTTCTATTCCCATGCAAATCTAAGAAACTCGGCTGAACGATCATTGACGTAATACAATTAACAAATAAAGGAGAAAAAATAAGCATTTCCCAAGAAAAAATTCAATTTATTTATTAATATCATTCGAAAGCTTTGAATGGAAATAAAAAATAAAAAAGACGACCCAAAATTGAAACTATTAAAAACTAATTTGGTTACAACTTTATTATCGATTTAATTTTTTTAATTATGTAGACCAACATAAACACTTAGAGCTACGAATGACATTTAAATTTTTGTTACCAGTGATAGTAAAATTTGTATTTTCAAATATGAAATTTTATTTTTCAAGAAAATTGGACTGGGATTTTTGAAAACCAGCAAAGCAGAAAATACATCCAAAATCCGTGATTACGGACCGGAAAAGTTATCCAGAGCCACTCCGATTTAGAACACTAATGACAAAATCAATTTAAATTATTTTGCCACCCCTGTGCTGGGTTGGGCAGGTAGCAGAGTATCCCTATTATTGTGCTAATCCTTCCTTTGTTGGTCGAGACTGAGAGTCGAGACCAACAATTCCCGTAGAAGGAATATGCTGAAAAAGTGTGGGCACAAGGTCGTCTCGAGTGGATGTGAGAACAAATCCACCCGATCAAAACAGGTCAGCCATCAGCACTAATCGGTCAGTCATTCGTCCGTCAATTATTTAATGGGAAATGCGTGACCGATCGCCCGCCGCCGACAGTCAGAAGAGGGCGGACAAGGAGGAACTGCTGACGACAGAGGGTGCGCGACAATTGAAACTGCAGCGCACTCTCTCCGTGTATTTTTCGAATTCGGGGGGGGGGGAGAGCGAAATGTGAATTGTCGGTTTAGGTAGAATAAATTATTTTAAAAAATTTTATTATTAAAATGATGCTAGGTCGTTTCATAAAAAAATGCCACTATGGGCGTTTCATAAAAGTGCCAATTTGCAGGTTTACCGAAAAAAACTCTTCATAACTTTTCTTAAACACACCAAATTAAATAATTTTCATGCTAATAAATCAAGCCAAGTGGTTTAGCTTATGATATCAAGAATTATAGGACGAGAATTGGGCACATTTTCTTGGCTAAATGTACCAGATTTGGAAAAAAATTATTTTTAGTAGACAAATTTGCTCAAAAGCAACCGAATCTTTCAAATCATTCGTTGGCTTTAAGTGTTATTTATTAGCATGTATAATTTTAAAAATGGATAAGTTTCAAATAAAATAAGTTGTAACCACAAAAGCTCACAAAATAGCTGTTCCTTTATCGAACAGAATCAAGAATGGAAAATTTATTTGCTTATTAGAAAAAAACTCCCACGGTAATTTGATGAAAAACGACCAATTGCAAAAAATGATGTTCGATTTAAATCATCGCTATTCTCTTCCCCATCCACCTCATCGCTATTCTCTTCTCCATCCGTCTCATCGCTATTTTCTTCCTCATCATCCAACTCATCACTACTCTCTTCGTTCTCCGTAATAATCCTCGGAGGCTCTAATGAATGAATAGCCTTAGGGAATGAATGGCCATCATATTTATTTATTTGTAAAAATCATTACCTCGTTCTTTTGGTACGGGCCCCGAGGGGCCATCGATCGACGAGCGCCGTCTCCGGCGCCAATGCTCCTCCGCCTCCTCAAGTTTTGATGTGTGTGCTTTGCTGACCTTCACATAATTCAGTCCCAATCAATTGGTGCTGAAATGGCGTCGCGGCGAAGGAAAAGCGACGGCGGAGGATTTTCGAGAAAACTTTTTTGGCTAATTATATCAATAATAAATAGGGATAGGTTATATGTTCCTAAATATTCCAAATATGCAATACGCACTAAAATTGCTAGAATATACATTAAAAACCCAAAAAATGCCCAAATATATACTAAAATTAGAAATTTAGTTACAAAAATATGTAAAAAAATGCGTAAAGATATAAAACTGTCAAAAATAGAATCAAAACAGTGGTTAAATAACGTATTTTAGATTTTTGTTTTTTGAAATTTATGGACTAAAATTGTGTGTATTATCTTCGAATTTTTAATTTTAACACATTTGACCACGTACCAACCAAAGAAAAATTATCAAATCGTTCCCGGTGATTTCGCAATCTATGAAAATTTATAGCATTGTAATGATTAGGGTTGGTAATTATATGCACATGCATATTTTTTTCCTAGACTGTGGGAGGCATGAAACGCACGAAAAACATGTTTTTAGCTTGTTTTGAAGCTTCTAGGATGACTTTCCATATGCATATTTTGCATATTTGTGCATATTTCGCGATTTATGTGCATATTTGCATATTTTTTAATAACCATAACTTTTTTAAAATTTTGTAAAAAAAATTTAAAATTAGTATTCTTGTAGAGAACACCTTGTGCTATCGAGTGATACCAAGAATTATTAATTAGGTTGAACTTAAGCCAAGTTATGAATTTATATGTCTTACATTTTGGTTTTACTACCACTTGGCGGTTTTTAGGAACGACCCAGCACGGGTGAATTCCATTAAGTAAAAAAGATGAGCTCATCTCTCAAATTAGTTTCACGTTTCCAATAAGAATTTATTCGTATACACATGTTTTTTGTTAAAGCAGCAGTGCTTCATTCAAAAAACCAAAATAAAAATAATTCAGTCTATCTTTATATTGCTTGGTTCAATGCTAATAAAAAATATTATTTTATTGTAATTTTTAATGAATTTATTTTGGAAAGTCCCAGTTTTTGGCATTTTTACAACAAACATATTTTATTAATAGACAAATAATTAACATTCCACTGTCAAAGAGTTGATGGATTCGAATACGGTGTTTTGCAATCGATGCAGAATAAACAGTGTGACGGAGGCTAAAACCCGGAAGATCTGTAAATGGGTTTGGCTCCCTATCATTTCGTCACTGATCGTTTCGTCACTGTTCAGTTCGTCACTGATCATTTCGTCACCGAGAAAAGTTTTTACGAATTTGTTTGTTAGAACTTCGCGCCTTAATTTCATCCGATCCAGTGTGGCCCAATGACTCATTAAAAAAGGAGCTCAGCGTGCTTTCCACCTAACAGACATCTAAGACGAGCTTTCAGCTGATTCAATGTTAGCTTTTTAGGCCAATCCGAATAGGTAACAGCATCTAAGCCACCTGCTGGGGTGAGAGTCACCTAAAATATTTACCTTTATGACTTTCATAAACTTGGATTAAATGCCTCGTAAAACACATAGGGATAGACCAAATTTTAATGGTTATTAAAAGGCAGAAGTAATGGTTTTGTAAATTTAGACATAATAGCACAAAAGGTCGTCGTAAATGTCAGCCCTGATTAATAATTTTTTAATGAAAATCTGCTAAGAATATGGTTAAAATTCTCAATTTTTCCCCTGGTGACGCCTATCGGCACCGCCAGCCCCTAAAAGTCCTTTATTTTCTTAAAAATTTGCTCGAAAATCATAAAATTTGGCCATTTTTGTGGACTAATCTCTTAACAAATCGCATTAAAAATTACAATAAATTTTCCCGGCGGCGCCTGTCGGCACCGTCGGCCCCATTTGTTCCCCAAAAGTTTTTCGAAAAAGCGCCGCAAAAACCATCTTTTCTAACAAAAAATTTCTCAAATTTTGATCATGGACAATCAGAAATATAACATTGAACATTTTAAGTCTGTTTTGAATAAATTTTGTAAAAATGAGGCTTTTTTGCCTGCCAAATGAGGCCTTTTAAAATTGAGAAGCTAAATTGGTCTCTTTTTTTCAGAGAAGTTCCCTTTCAAATCTCACAAGCAAAAAATTTATTTATTTATTTTTTGCTAGCCATTTGTTTTTAAAGAATTTTTGTTGTTTTTAAGGCAATGTGCCAAACTTTTTTTTTTCTCTTTCCCTTTCCCTTTCCCTATCCTTTTCCATTTCCCTTTCCCTTTCCCTATCCCTTTCCATTTCAGAGACAGTTAGAGATACTGAGTAAAAGAGAAGTAGTGTAGAGATTACTCTAACCGTCTAACCTATTATACACCCCATCATACTTTCCCAAGCCTAAAAGGGTATATATAGCCCATTTTCCATTATTAATCAGAAAGTGCTTCGGCGCTTTTTAGGAGTGGAACCCTCCCCCACTGCGGCGCTGTTCCCTGTCTAAGGGACAGATAAGCCCAAGGTCAAGGGGAGGAGGTAGCGCTTCGACACTTGTGGTCCTGGTGTGAGTTTAAAGACTACAAGTTAAAATAAAAAAAAAGACGTAAAGGACTCTGGCGTGTGGGGGCCAGTTATTTTTTGACAAAGCTTATTATTAGCTCAAACATAAATTTCGGACTGGGTCGTCCATCGCCAGTTTATTTTAAAAAAACTCGGCCTAAATATTTTGCAAAGGTCAGAAATGGTTAGACTTGGAATGGCGAACTGGTGTTAAGGCAGTCTTTAAACTCCCACCAGGACCACAAGTGTCGAAGCGCTACCTCCTCCCCTTGACCTTGGGCTTATCTGTCCCTTACAAAGGAGGGGTCGGCAAGTGACCGTGGGATTTCCAAATGAAATTTGGTGGGTGGATAGATGACGCCCAGGTTCTATTGTGAAATTTTGACTATTTTTGCCAAATGAGCATGAGTGCCGAGATATGACGTGCCAAACTTTTTTAATGAACAAACAAATTAAATAATTATTTGCAACCATTCGCATTGTCAAATGGTGTAGAGATAGTGCGTTAGTAACAGTCGCACCAGGTTCGAATCCGCTATATGCAATTTTTTTTTTAAATTTTTATTTTTGCTTTTTATGAAAAGTCAATTCTCAAAAGATTAGTTTTATAAAAAGACTTTATTTTTAATTTTACTTTTTATTTTGGTACATATGATAATAAAAAATATTTTTAATTTTACTTTCATTTTGATATGTACATAAGATAATAAAATATTTAAAAAATACGACAGGATATTTATTGCACCTTTATGTTTAATGTAGTAATTTTTTGATTTCTAATGGAAAAAAATTTAAAATAAAAAATATGTTTTTACTAAAAATTTTTAGATAGTTAACTTTGCATGAAAATTAAAAATAAAAATTATAAAATAATATATGCATGCATGGGATTCGAACCTGTAACATAAAAAAGATTTGACCAACCTACTACCTCTACACCAATGGCTTCTTTCTTGGCCAAAAAGAATTATATCTTTTCTAATTAAAAAAGCGTAAAAACTTTGGCACGTCATATCTCGGCACTCATGCTCATTTGGCAAAAATGGTTAAAATTTCACAATAGAAACTAGGGGTGATTTACCCACCCACCAAATTTCATTTGGAAATCCCACGGTCACTTGCCGACCCCTCCTTTGTTAGACAGGGAACAGCGCCGCAGTGGGGGAGGGTTCCACTCCTAAAAAGCGCCGAAGCACTTTCTGATTAATAATGGAAGCACAGTCTCTCGTCTCTCTAATAGTACTGCCCCCAACCACAAACTACAAGTTAAAATAAAAAAAGACGTAAAGGACTCTGGCGTGTGGGGGCTTGGTAAAAAAGCCCCCCCCACACACAAGTCTCATAGCCTACCCAAGAGGCACTGATGTCGTCCATCAGGGTCACAGTGATCTCCCAAGGCGGCCTGCCGAGGTCATAGTATATTTAATATTAAAAATCAAGCACATAAAGGAAGAAAGGACGGAAGGAAGGAAGGATTGAAGAAGGACGGAAGGAATTTCAAGCAGCGAAATAAATGCAGTAATAATTACAAACAAATTTATTTAAATCCAATAAAACTTGTGACAAATATTTAAACACAAGTATTAAAGAATTTAAATAAAAAGTTTTTTTGGAGTTTTTTCGCTCCAGTCCATTCCAGGACCAAAAACCAAATCGCGTGTCCGTCTATCAGTACCTGAAACAAATTGGGACTTATTTTTTTAGTTAACGTGAGACCGGAAAAAATTATGTAAAAATAATAATTAAAATTTTTTGTTGTCATTTATCTGACTTATCTTTTTATTTGACTTGCATCATCAAATGCGTGTGCGTCTATCAGTACCTGAAATAAATTGGGACTTATTTTTTTA
This sequence comes from Heterodera glycines, assembly GCA_004148225.2. Classification (NCBI taxonomy): domain Eukaryota; kingdom Metazoa; phylum Nematoda; class Chromadorea; order Rhabditida; family Heteroderidae; genus Heterodera; species Heterodera glycines. The sequence goes on along the minus strand of CP049710.1, from coordinate 4,780,756 downwards.
ATTAACGTGAGAGACCGGGAAAAATAATTGCATTAGTAACCAAAGTGTTTGTTTGCAAGCAATTTTTGTTGGGTCTGGATCGTTTTAGCGCCGACATTTAGGCGCCAGCCAAGTTTTCGAGCTAATAGAGCATGTGAGGAGCTTTCGAATGATACGCAAGATCGTTTTATTTGGTCAACAATAAAAAAATCTATAACCTAAAAACTCAAACCGGTGGCAAAACGTCGGCGCCAAAACGACCCAGTCCCAAATTTAATATAACTTTACCTTTTTACCTTTACCTTTAAAACTACGCGCGGGGAAAGGACCCACCTATAGCTACATACAATCTGTAGAGCAAATATTAATTTTAATTTATAAATTGCCGGAATGCAAGAACTATAAAAAATGATTTAAATGAAGTTTTATTAAAGAGTTCTATTGGTCCTAAATTTTAAGTGTATTTTAAAATAACTTTCTGTTAATACATACATATCCAGCAATTTAATAATTAAAAAAAGCAATGGCTAAAGAGTGTCTTAGCTATTTTTAGAATGAGGGACAGGGAGAGGGAGAAGGAGAGGGAGATGGAGAGGGAAAAAGAGGAAGAGAGGAAAAGGAAATAGAAAAGAAAAAGGGAAAGAAAGGGAAAAGCCGGGCGGAATAATAAGGGAAAAGGGAGAGAAAGAGAGAAAAGATAATTCTGACAATTAATGGCCTAAATTAAAAATCATTTTTTTGAGTTTACTGTATGTAAAGCATTTAAAAATATAAAAATTTGGCCGTTAGCTTCTCGGATCTAATATAAATTAGCAGAATTAGGTCTGTTTCTGACCTTCCACCGAAGTTCGTCTCGCTCAATCATTTTGACGTATTCCGGTGAAATCTCCTGGCCCTCCTGTGGTTTTCCGTAAATCAAATTCCTTAAATTTTTTTAGAATTTCCACCCTTTTCCCCCTCTGTTTAGATTTTCTTCACCTGTAGTCTTTGCCAATCGAGCAAGCCGTCCTTCAGCTGCTCCTCCTTGTAATTTTTCCATGTCCGCTCAACATCGTTGTTCTGCAAAAATAAACCATTATATTTTTAAGGATTAGTCAGTATAAGAAAATAAATTGAAAAAATTAAAAAAAACGAAATTTATAGTGAACCGAAGCATAGAAAATCGATCAAAAGATAAGTAAACCATCGAAGGCAAAATTGTCAAAAAAAAGCTTTAAAAAATTCTCAAAAAATCAAATGAGGGATAATGAGAAATATAAAATGTGAAAATTCAAAAATTTAAAATTTCAGCGAAATTACTTAAAATAAAAAATTATAAACCCAAATTTTCAAAATAAAAATTAAAAAGCTTTCGGCTAAGTTAAAAAAATATATTTAAATCCCCTCAACTAATTACGCACCACATAACGTTTCTGCATGAAATTGATGTGCTCCCGTAGTTCCAACTCATCCACTTGACCGTCCGAGTTTAGGTCCATTTTTGGCACTAATTTTCTGTAAAATATTTAAAATATTTTTTAAATAAAATTTTCGAAAATTACGCGAGTCGTTCTTTGCTCTTCTCCGGCGTCAACTCCTCATATTGCCTGGCCTCGTCCTTGCCAAGGAACTGCTCGTGGTCATGCTTCGGGTCGGTTTCCTTGCCGCTCTTCAAAATTAAAATTTTTGCGAATCAATCATGAAATGGAAAGGGAAAGGGATAGGGAAAGGGAAAGTGAAAGGGAAAGGGAAAGGGAAAGGGAAATGAAAGGGATAGAAAATGGAAGGCAAAGGGAAATGGAAAGGGAAAAAGAAATGGAAAGGGATAGGCAAAGGGAACGGGAAAATGAAAACGGAACGGGAAATGGAAAGGGAAAGGGAAAGGAAAAGGAAAAGGAAAAGGAAGAGGAAAAGGAAAAGGGAAGGGAAAGGAAAAGGGAAAGGAAAAGTGAAGGGAAAAGGGAAAGGGAAGGGGAAAGAAAAGGAAATATGGAAAGAATTTTTGAAAAGTTTTAAATGGAATTGGGAAAGGAATGAGGAAAAAAGAAATATTTGCTCTACAGAAGGGGAAGGGGGGAAAGGTTTGGATGTCCGACTTTCGGCTCAATTGAAAGTCGGAACACGGGCCAAGGAACTCCGGGTGCGGAACAATTCACGCTTTGTATTAAACTGCTAATAAAAAAATAATTTCTTGTTATAATTTCTTTAACTTTGCAAAAAAAAAAATTAAAATATTACAGCTAATATAGAAGATTTCTCGTTAGATCATGAATGATTTGGTGAATTGTCTTAATTCATCATCACTTTTTAATTTGAATTGTCCAAACCCGGAAGCGCAAGGGCCTGGGAAACCGTAAGCCGCATAGTGGCAGACACTAAACCACAGGTGCAATACGGTTGTTCCACGATGGGGGGCACCACCGCAGCAGAACGGGTCACCGGGCCCGTGGTTGCTCAGACTACACTGGCACATCCCTACCAATCTGTTCCACAACGCAGGACATGGGACCTGCTGGGTTCAATCCAGCTCGAAAGCCAGTTGGTGACCCACGGCCCCAGTCTGGTAGGTAATCCAGTGGTGCCTTAGCATCCACATTTCGCGGGGTCAATGTACAAAAAGACAAAACGAATATAGCTCTATTTCACTCAAGTGTCCATTTTTTAAATTGTTATAAGTTTTAAAAAATTTCAATTCTAAAAACAATTATTTTAAGTGTACTTTTTTTCTTTCGAAACGAAGAAAAACTTTTTAACAATTTTTTGTGGCAGGCAAACCATCAGAACCGAGACCTTTAATGTGTTTGTTAATTTTTTTTTAAACTCGATCCATAAAAAAACTTTATTTAGTATTTGTTTGGATGCTTTTAGGCATGTTATTAATATGACGGCATTTTTTATTTTTTGGACACTAAAGTGAAATAGAGACTGTGAACGGTTAAAGAACAAACAGACAAATTACGCGCGCGCATGAAACAGTTAACAAAGACAACAAAAAGCAGGAGGGAAAACGTAATGACTGTGATTTAATAAAAAGTGCGAAAAAACGTGCAAAATGTGAGAACAAATCCACCCGATCAAAACAGGTCAGCCATCAGCACTAATCGGTCAGTCATTCGTCCGTCAATTATTTAATGGGAAATGCGTGACCGATCGCCCGCCGCCGACAGTCAGAAGAGGGCGGACAAGGAGGAACTGCTGACGACAGAGGGTGCGCGACAATTGAAACTGCAGCGAATTTAGAAACCAATTTTTAAAAAAACGAATTAAGCAAAAATAAAGTGATTGTCAGTGATAATATTTTTTTACATTAATTAATCAATAATGAAGGTAATTATTTATTTACACAAACAATTATTCTGCGTTTTTAATTAATTATCAAATTTATAAGATGTTAAAAGAGTTTTAGTCAATAAAAAGCAACTCATAAGCAACGATAATAAGCGTGTTTTAAATAATTACCTTCTGGGCTGATAAATTTTTTGCTCTGAGGGTTATCAGACTTTTAGAATTAATTCAAGTCAATATCCTTTTTATTCCATCAAAGTTTTATCCAATATGTTCTGTATTGTAGAAATCTTTGTTTTAAATTATAATTAATCAGATAGAGTTTGACCACAATATTCACAATATTTCCGTTTTTCCAAAATTCAAAAAAAAGGTCAAGAAATTTTGAGATATTACAAAATGAAAAAGTCAAAATGCTTGTAGTTCAAGTAATTTAGTAAAAAAAACAAGTCCATTTCACATTTGGCTGATTTATATTACTTTAATGCTTTATAAAATACAGTTTGTTTGGATTAATATTTGGAACGATTGAAATCTTCCATAATGAACTCATGGAAATTGTGCACATCCTGAAAGGGCTATCCAGCGGGGAGTGGGGGAGGGGAGAGGGAGGGAGGCCTTCCACGATGCCGGAAAATTTAAGAATTAAGTCAAAATTTAGGTGCAGACAGGCGCCAAAATTTACGAATTTTCGGGTTAAATTTTTCAAAATTTCTAAGAAAAATGGAAAACAGTATAGGCGTCACTGAAGTTTCAATTTAACAAAGATTAACTTATAATTTTTTGACTCTTCCTTCGTCATCGGCGACCCACTACGTTCCACCGCCGAATTTTTCAGCTGACGCTTAAATAAATGCAAATTTTGATTTTTTTTCTTTTAAACAATTTGAAATTAATTGAGATGCAATAATCTAAATTTTATCAGTTAGTAATTTATGCGAAAAAATCTGAATTTTTGCCTACTTTATCACAAATTTATCATGAAACAATTAACTTTTAGGGGGGTCGAGGACGGTAAAAAAAAAATGCGGCAAAAAATGTATTTATGGATAATTGTAGAAAAAAAATTGGCGTTCTATTGTATTTATTTTTATCTTTATTTGTCCTAGAGTTGCTCGGGACCGGAAATTTTGACAGGGACCAGAAAGTCGGGCCTGGGATCGGGACCAAGTTTTTCCACCGGGATCGCGAGAAAAAGCGGGACTGGTACTAACCGAGAATTTTCCCAAGAAAAAATTTTTTGAAAAAGTTTTCGTTTGGGGGCGGGGGAATTCAAAGAATTTTTCTATTATTCGTTGGAAAATTTTTAAATCATTTCGGGAGGGGGGGGGGCGGTAGGGGTCAACTGCGTCTGGCCAACTGCGTCTCGCCAACTGCGTCTGGCCAACTGCGTCTGAGCCAACTGCGTCTTGGGGCCAACTGCGTCTTGGGGCCAACTGCGTCTGAGCCAACTGCGTCTCAGTTAAAAAATCAAATAACAGACATTAGAAAATTCTAATTCAATTTTGAACCGGAAATTAATGAAATACATGCATTATTCTTAGCACCCTTTTTAAATTTCTTTTAGCGTTCCAATGAATATTTCTGAAATTAATTCTCAACGAAAAAATAAAAAACTCGAACATGAAGGCTGCCTGTATGTCTTCCATTCGTTGAATGCCGATCATGACGTGAAATTTTGGCGCTGTGAACATCAACGCGGTGAATTCAAGTGCAGAGGGCGAGTCCACACGACGCTCAACGATGTCGTGCTGAAAATCGTTGGAGAACATACGTGCAACCACAGCGCGGCAAATGTCGTCGCCCAGAAAATCGTCACTGGCATAAAACGGCGTGCCGCTGAAACGATGGAACCACCGGCGGCAATCCGGGCGCACACGCTTCAGCAAATTGCAACGCCAGTAATGGCGAACATCCCGACAAAGAATGCCACAAAAAAGTGAAAAATCTATTTATTTTTTTACGTTTTTGTTTTAAGCTGGTGAAACGGGTCCGCCATGAAATTGAACTGCCACCGCCAGTGCCGTTAACGCTTCAAGAATTGGAACTTCCTGAACAGTACACAATCTACAAACGCACAGAACAAGCGCAGGAGCTTTTCCTCCTCGCCGATTCTGGAACGTATACCGAGCAGAACCGAGAAGGGCAACAGCGGTGTGTTTTAAGGGGAATTTTCACCCCTTTTTTAAATTTTAGAATTCTCATTTTGGCCGACTTTCTTTCGGAAATTGGGCTTCCGAAATGAAGTACATTTACGCTGACGGGACCTTCGCAAGTGCACCGACGCTCTTTTCGCAACTTTACGTCATTTTGGCGCGGTAGTTTTTTGTCAGTTTCGTTTTTCAATGGTTTTTCTCCCAATTTCAGTCGTGATAAATGGGTGTTTCCGGTCCTTCACTGCTTCTGACGTGCAAGTCGCAGTCCACGTATGAAAGGATGTTTGACATGGTCCGCCACCGCTGGCCGACCTTTTCGCCGACAAACGCGTCCATGGACTTCGAACAGGCGATGGTCAACGCCCCCGCGCAAAACATCCACAGTGCTCAGTCAACTTTTGCCTATTCCATTTGGTGCGCAATATGAAAGCACGTCTTACCGACGAGCAAACTCGCGTAAGAAAATTTTTTATTTTGATCCGGAAATTCCCAAATTTAGCGTTTCACAACGGACGCAGCCTTTGCACAAGCAGCAAAAATGATCACTTCGTTGGCGTTTGTGCCGCTTGAAGACCTTACACCGGCACTGGCAGCCCTTGAAGATCATCTGCCGTGTGAACTTGAGGGCATTCTCGATTGGTCAGTTGAGTTTAATCTTTTTTCAATTTCATTAGTAATTTTAAAGGTTTATAATCAACTTCGTTGGATGTCTTCAGCGGACAGACGAATTTTTAGGATTCTGGAGCGCTACAATCGGGAAAAAGCGCAGCCGCAAATCAACGATGATCACCAATACGGCCAAAATCAAAATAACCCGAATTTGTTTAATGAAATGCTTAGGGGAATTTCCAGCAATTATCAAATGGATTGTTAATTTTTTGTTATTTTATTTTACCTTTTTATTTATTACATTTTGGATAAAACGGAGATAATAAAAAATAAATCTAGCGAATGAATTTTTGAGAAAATTAATTTCTTAGGGATGTATTTTTTAAAATTTCGTTGAAAATGTCTTATTTTTTACTGAGACGCAGTTGGCCCTTTTACTACTAAGACGCAGTTGGCCAGACGCAGTTGGCGAGACGCACTTGGCCAGACGCAGTTGGCCAGACGCAGTTGGCCCCAAGACGCAGTTGGCCAGACGCAGTTGGCGAGACGCAGTTGGCCAGACGCAGTTGGCCAGACGCAGGGGAGTTTAAAGACTACAAGTTAAAATAAAAAAAAAGACGTAAAGGACTCTGGCGTGTGGGGGCTTGGTAAAAAAGCCCCCCCACACAAGTCTCATAGCCTACCCAAGAGGCACTGATGTCGTCCATCAGGGTCACAGTGATCTCCCAAGGCGGCCTTTATTGGCACACCGGCCCAGCCACTTGCACCTTGGAATGGCGAACTGGTGTTAAGGCAGTCTTTAAACTCCCACCAGGACCACAAGTGTCGAAGCGCTACCTCCTCCCCTTGACCTTGTTTTTTAAATGTCCGCCGGTGCCGATAGGCGCAGCCGTAAAAATTTTGAAATTTCGAGTGAGATTTGTTAACAGAATTAGCAAAAACAAAAAATTACCAAATAATATTTTTTTAATTAAAATTTTAATTACGGTACAGTAAAAAACTGAAAGAAAATATGATAAATCCCAGTGGGGAATTGAACCCAAGCGAAACATAATGAATAGGAAGGTTTAGACACTTGACTACATTTGAATAAGAACAAATGCTAAATGCTATAAATGAAATATATTAAATTTTTTCTCAAAAATTCTCCTTCAACAATTCTCTTCTCTTTTCTCACCCTGACCCCATACTTACCAGTGCTTATTTAGTCCCGCCAGGACTGGGACTGGCATAACCTGGACGGGGATTTCAATTTTTCCAAAAATCAGGACCGGGACATGAAAAAACCGGAAATTCCCGTTCCGGTCACGAGCAACTCTAATTTCTCCTAATTTTATGTACTATCTCTTCTTTTTAACAAAGCAAAAACAACGGTGGATTGGAACCTTTGAGCTCAGTCCCAGTCAATTTTAAGACACAATTATTTTAAACTCGAATAAATTCAACAAATATTAGTGTTCAAAAGTTTCAAAGGTTCTATTAGACCACAGAAGTTCAAAAATTTGCCAATATATAAAAAATCAGTAAGAAAACTATTCAGAAATTTCAGCATTTCAAAGTTAGGTTTATCACTAACTAATAGCTTAGAAATTAGAAAAAGCTTTTAAGCATTCAGAGCTTTCGAATAATGCCAGATTTTGTTGGATTTGACTAATTTGGCAGGGAGTGAGTTGTCGGGACCGAGTTTAAGCCAGGGCTCGGATCTGTCCTGCCTTATCAGATTTGTCCTGATTTGAAGGGTCCAAATCTGATAAAATTAAAATGTCCTGATTTGTCAGATTTGTCCTGATTTGGAGGGAGTGACCCAACTTTGTCCTGATTTCTTAAATAAACTTACAATTTTGAAATTTTATGGCATAATGTCACTATTTTATCAATAAAATATAAGATTTATGACAAAATTTGGTTATTTTTTTAATAAAAATCTGAACAAATCGATTAAAAATCGCAAAAAATTTTCCGGCGGCGCCTATCGGCACCGCCGGACCCCCTGTCCATCCTCCAAAATTTTTTGGAAAAATGCGCCGCAAAAAATTCTTAAAAATCTGATTTTTTGATTCCAAATGCGCTAAAATTGATGATTTGCTAATTTTCTCCCCAAAATTGTTAAAATCGATAATGGGAGACGAAAAATATAATATTTGATACATTTTTGATCGAAAAATTGTAAAAATAACTGATTTGAAGCAATTTTGCAAAATGTTCTGATTTTCGACCCCAAAATCTGATTTTTTGGACCCGATGTTCTGATTTTGAAAATTTTTCGATCCGAGCCCTGGTTTAAGCGCTTCACTTTTGCTCCAGAAATAATAATTAAAATTTTTTGTTGTCATTTATCTGACTTATTTTTTTATTTGACTTGCATCATCAAATGCGTGTGCGTCTATCAGTACCTTCGAAGACATTTTTTATTTTATAATTCAAATTGCCAGATTTTTCCATTTTAATCTCGCCTTCCTCCCCCTCAAAGTTACTTTAAATTAATGATATTTTTTATATATTTTCTTCTCAAGCTTTTCAATATTAATTTAATTATTTTCATATCTTTTTTTAATTATGTCATTTGTCCATTTCCCCAATTTTCTATCAAAATTTAATTGTGTGTAAGCGCTGAACTGTTCGACGTGCTGCTGATTGTACGTGTGCCGTGTCGGTTTACCTGTTCCCTCTGCCGGCTAGGCCCGGCAAACTAAACTCGGCACGATGCCCTCTGAGCCGTTCTAGTTTATTGGATTAAAAATCAAACCAAAATTTATTATTTACCAATAAAGAGAAAAAGACAAATTAAAATATTTTCCACAACAAAAAACTAATTTTTTTTAATGAGTAAATTATTTTTTAAAATTTTCATTTTTTCAACGAACACCTTCCAACCCCTATGATTTTTGTTGTTGAGTCGAGCGAGACCCGATGCTTAATTCTTGCTAATAAGCATCACAGTGTAAGACAGAATGCCAAGCTCAAGTTATGGCTGGGATGAATTTTCAAATTTTAATCCGGTTTATGTGGCCTCAAAATTCCATCACAGATCGCACTTCCATTTCATCTCGTTAATTCGCTTTCATCTTCTGCTTTAATTAAAACTAACATCCATCGTCAATTTTCTTGTATATTTCAAGTTTTCATTTTTTGCATATTGATTATAAAATTTAAAAAAAAACAAAATTAATTAATAACAATACAAATTAATTTTATTTTTATGATTTTTTATCAATTCTCTCGTCTCTCGTCCTGCCGATTCAATATAAATTTGCGCCCGCCATTTCTCGGCAAAACACTCGAAAATTATTATTTATTATTCTGTTACTGCTCCGTCCCCAACCATTCCGCTTGCACGTGAACCCAGCGCCCATAAATTACCCGCCTCGTCAAATATTTAAAATTATTATTTTTGTCGAGATTTTCGACCACCAGCAAAACAGCCCCCGAGGGGGGGGGGGAGGACACCAATAAAAGGTTTTTCCTCTCAAAATTTTGTCACGGGACACCAACCCCCCCCCCTCAAAAAGGCCACCAAATGATAAAAAAAATTGTGGGATGTGGTTGATTAGTGTGGTGATTAAATGATTAGGATGGTGATGGGGTGAAACATTTTGCGAGGGCATAATATCATCACAAAAATATTTTTGTCATTGCGAACGGAGTGAACACATTTTTGGAGGTCGTAAAACTTGAAAAAAAAATATGAAAATAATAACGATGAAATGTGAAATCAGCAAAAACCAAGCAAATTCATTTTGTGTATAATTAATAATTTGATAAATAATTGTGCTGATAATGAGAAAATTTGGATTTTTGTAAAAAAATAATTTAACAAAAAAAAACATTTTTGTGACTTCATAGAACTGAATGATGAATGAACACAACAGCAGAAGCAGAAAAATTGTAGTGATGCTCGAGACCAAAAATTTCCCGAGACTCGAGACTCGAGACCGAGACTCGACCCCGAGACCGAGACTCGACCCCGAGACTCGAGACCGAGACCCAAAACCCCGAGACCGAGACCAAAAAAACCCGAGACTTTTTTCAAAAATTTTTTCTTACACACTTAAAAATCGAAAAAAATCAATCTTTTGAGCTTTTTTCTCAAAAATTTTTGTTTTTTTCCTTATTTAAGCTACCATACATTTTTCCTTTTCATATGATTGACTTTTTTACACCATTTTTTGTGGTGCTCTTTTTCAAAAAAATGTTTCGGGAACAGGGTCCGGCGGTGCCGATAGGCGCCGCCGGGAAAATTTTTTTTAATTTTACTGCAATTTGTTAACGGATTTTGTCCAAAAAATGACCAAATTTTGCGTCTTTGAGCTACTTTTTTAAAATAAAAGTAAGAGTTTTGGGTGCCGGCGGTGCCGTTAGGCGCCGCCGGAGAAAATTTTGAAATTTTTAGTGCACTTTGTTGATAGATTTAGTCCAAAAATGACATTTTTACGATTTAATTGTTAAAATTGTGTTTGAACTCCCATCGAAAAAAACATTAATTTTGAAAAATGAGAAGAAAAAATAATACTTGGAGGGGAACTGATCCAACGCAAAAATAAGGAACAAAACCAAGAACACAACCCGCTGGACCACGCATATATTAACAAATTTGAACAAAAAAGAACCTAAAATTTATAAAAATAGAAGTTACCAAAGGCCAACAATCATTAGGGGTGTAAAAAAGTCTCGGTCTCGGTCTCGAGTCTCGAAAATCGAGACCGAGACTTGAAAACCCGAGATCGAGACTCGAGACCGAGACCAAAAAAACCCGAGACTTTTCTCGAGTCGAGACTCGAGACCGAGACTCTCGAGCATCACTAAAAAATTGCTCAATTTGAATTCAATTTATTTGAAAAAGATTTTTTAAGTCGACATTTAAGCAAAATAAATATTATAATCAAAATGAATTTTTAATTTTTTTTTTTTGATTTTAGCAAAATTTTACTTCAGAATAAAAGAATAAATGCTATGGATTTTAGTTGCTTCACTCAATAAATATATAATTATTATGCCAAAAATTGTGATTCGATTGGTTCAATTTAAATAATGTCCCATCTTTTTTTCCGTTTACACCTAATTTGCATTTTTTAAACTTTCAATTGAAAACAATTTCTCCTCTCTGTCCCCCCCCCTTCCCACCCAATCGGTTTAATTCATTCAAATGGCTCCGAATGGTACCGCCGAGTTGGAGGGAGCTCAAAAAAAAACATTTTTTATTGTTTAAAAGGCTAAAATTATGGGATAAAGAGGTGCTTTTAATGAATGGGATGGGACAGAAATGGACGGCGGGCAAATGGCCATAAATTATTTGGCCAAAAAATGCATTTAGAGAAAAAACACCCCCAACACCAGCAGCACATATTTCTGTTTCTCTAATGGTGATGAAAGACTTGGTTCAATCAATGTGTGGTCGGCCATAAAATTATGCAAATGATAATAGCCTGGCTTTTTGTTTTAAAATTCTTTAAAATTTTGAACTTATATGATTTAATTTTTTTAAAGTTTTATTTCCCATTGAGACTTAGAATTTAAATCATTAAAAAATATATTTGAAACACCATTTTGTTTTGATTTTAGAAATTTTTAAAATTAGGTCCTTTTCAATAATTTATGTTTTTTACTAAAAAATCCATTCATTCTATTTAGAAATATTATTGGATTTTTATTATAAAAAAAACTAAAAATTTAGACGACAATAGAATGAAATTTCCGTTTTTTTTTGCCGTTTTTTAAGTTTTCTATATTAAAAACACACAAAAATAAATTGGTTTTTTGTCATTGAAAGGCATCCATATAAATATCATATCATTCATTCATTTTATGTTTGTTTTAACGAGTGAATAACAAAAAAATCTATGTGAAAAATGAATCATATGGCATTTGCATTCTGTCAAAAGCATTCCCAGCATTTGCATGTGATAAAATGCTCAAAAGTTTCATTCCGAAGTTTGTTCAATTTGTAATTTATTCCTTTTAATTCGTAAAATTTTGGAATTATTATTTATTCTTTTATCGAAATTTTTATCCAACATTTTTTTTTCATAATTGTAAGTTATCATTAAAATTATTGATTATTTGCTTAAAAAATGCAATGTTGAAGCACCACAGTATTTATTCCTGATTATATAAAAATATTATTTGCTGTAATAATTTTAACTTTTCTCATTCGCTCATTTTCCCACGTAAACTTTTGGCCGAGAATGTTTTGTCAGATTATTAATAAAATTAAAATATAATAATTAATAAATGGAATAATTATCAATTTTTTAAAAAGTAATAATTTTTTATCAATTTTAAAAAGCTTATCCCTTAATCTAGTGTTGAGTTTGATCACCGATCAGATCAATTTCCAAACTCTCACTGTCTGACCAGAAAGAGAAAGAAACTAATTAAAAGTGTACATTGTGTGGGAATACGGAGAAAAAAAATTGAAACCAAAATCATTTTCCAACCGTTCCCTTTTGCTGCCAGCTGTTCTCTTTCCTTCTCCTCTCAGTCTCTGTGTTTTCAACTCTCTTCTCTTTACCCATCTCTCCCCTCCTCTCCCTTTTCTCACTCTCTCTCTCCCCCTTTCTCTCCTTTTCTCTCATTGTTTTCCTTTCACTTTCTCTACTTGTTTCACTCCTTCTCTATCTCCTCTTTTTCCCGGCTTCTTCGTTCCTTCTATTTCTCTCCCTCTTTCTCTCTCTCTCTCTTTCTGGCATTTTCCTCCCCTTTATTTATTTACCATGGCCATGTTTCCTTCCCACTTTTTTCAATTTCAAAATACGTAAACAATCAGCGGAACACCCGCGGGGGATTCATTCATTCAGTGGGTGTTGGTTGGGTCTCTCTTCCGTCGGTCGGTTGGCCATTTGCAATTGCATCATTTTCCCCTTTTTTTAGTTCCTCCTCCGCTTCTTTTCTTCTGTTAGCTGTCACCTAAATACATATTTATGTGTGTGTTTATTGATGGTAATTTTGAAACACCGGCAGCAAAATTCAGCTGCCAAATTGCTTTTTGCTCTCCAAAAAATTGATAGAGAGGAAAAGTCTCTCTTTCGTAAATTTTCAAAAAAATTTTTTCCCATCTATCAAAATTTAAATTCACGAATATTATTTTTCATTTTTTTGGCAAATTTCTTTGAATTTTCTCCGACCATTTTCCTTTTGGTGTTTTGTCTTCTTTCTTAACGGATCGATCATTTAGCTTCTACTCCAAAATTCTTTGACTGACCTTTCTTTACGAAGCTATCAAATTTCTTGCAAAAGTAAATTCTATAAAGTATTTTTGTCTAAAAACAAACAAAAATTTTAGACTATTCCTTTTCAATTTCGCCTTAAAATTTTTTGTTTTTTTTTACAAAAGAAAATTGGTCTCCCTTTTGTTTTCCGTCCTTTCATCGTCAGCTGTTTTAATGATCAAAAGCTACAATGAATGAAAAAACATTTTTTACTTTAAAGCTATACGAATTATTTAAAATTTGAGGGCTTATACATATTCAAGTAATCACTAATTTATATTTTCAATTTTTATTTTGTTTTTTATTGGCCATTTAAAGAAAACGTTCGCCTAATTACCCCAAATCTTCATTTTTTTATTCAAATGAGTTAATAATTATAAATAATTTTCTATATTTCTAAAAAAAAATTTTGGTTATTTATTATTTAAAATTGTCTTTAATTTCTTATAATTTTTTTAAATTGTTTTTTTGTTTTTAAAACTGGTTGAAGGCCACAAATAATTCGTGTCAGCCGATTTTTTCAATTCTGCACAATTTTTGGGGCGCCCACCCAAAAAAACAATAGTTGATGAATTAACGATAGATCATTATCATCAAATTAGCGAATTAAACACTTTTTAGGTGTCCCATCCCTACCATTTTTACCCTCAAAATTTACTGTAAAATGCGCACGCGCGCTCTTTGCACTTTGCGCCGTGACGCAGTCGGAAATTTAAAAACTTTTCAAGGTCCTTTAATTTTTTTTTCATTTTTTTGAGTGTGAAAAAATAAACAAATTATTGACATTATATGCTTTGAGAGCTGAGAATCAAAATTAAAAAAAAAATTTAAATAATAATTGATTTGCCTAAACGCGAACCTTTCTTGGTTTTTTTCCGGCGAACAACTTAACGGCATTCAAAAAAACTTAAAAAAGAAAAAAATGATGATTTGATGATCCTTAATGTTATGCTCAATTCGAGGCGTCATAGTTAGGCAAGGCACTCTAATTAATTTTTAATTAAATACTTAGTAAAAAATATTTTGCCCTCAAATGCCAACTTCAAATATTTGCCGGACTTCTTTTTCTATTTTGGCACATAAACCCATTGGCTTTTCGTCTCCAATTTTTTGTTTGTTTGTACAAAATTTGGAACATTTTATGGATGAGTGGGACACAAAAACTTCATCGAAATGGCCAACTTAATGAGATCAGTGATTGTGAACAAGCAGCGGCTCTTAAGCTTAAGAGACGCAAATTGGCTTTCTGTTGTTGACGTCATACGATTGATTAAATCATTAAATCAAAGCCGAAAGAGCTAAGCATTAGAAATTTTGAATTTAAGTTTTTCTTAAAATTACTTATAATTTACAATTAATCATTCATTTTTTCGTAGGATTTTTGGATGTTTAAATTTTCTTTAGTTTTAAAATTAAAAATATTCCTAAGTATCTCGGTCTTCTTTTTTATTCGGTTCATCTTTAAATATTTTATTTTGTGCTTTTGAAGTTTTTTCCATTTTTCTATTGTTTTAATATGCTTTTAAGGAAATTATGGGAAAATATATTATAAATATCGACAGATAGATGACCCTCGATAAATTTACTTTTCATCACAAATTCAAAACATAATAATTTATTAAATATTTATTTAAATTCCTGTTCTTCCGCCTTTTTCATAAATTTAAAGTTTTGATGATGTACTTTTTGGACGGGACCATTGAAACGTGACTTTGGCTCATGTGCTTTTGCTCCTCTTGATCAGCTAGCAGCAGAAGCTTCTTCCTCAGACTGTTCTGTTTGCTCGGCTGTCGTTCTTTGTGTTCCTCACTTTTCATTCTTGCATTCATTTATCGAATTTTAATTTTTTTAAAAATTTTGTTTGCTTTTTTCGCTTTTCAATTTCTCTACTACCCAACTGAAAGTTCACACAAACACTTGTGTCTTGAGCAAATCATCAAAAATCATGCCAAAATCTAATCAAATAGTCGACAACTCTAGATCCGAAGAGCAAAACATCAAAAAGTGTGTAATAAAGCAACATAAAAATCATTAAATTTTATTGGTTCATCCAATTATGATGGCCGATCTTAATTCCAATCCCGCAGCGGGATCCATAAATTTGAAATTGCCAGTCTCTACGTAATCCTATAAACCCAGAATTCAATTTTCTAATACGGATTTAAAAAATTTAAATTCCATGGCTCTTTGGATTTATGGTCACGGAAGGGAGGGAGGTGAATACATAAATGTGCTTTGTGTGTCATTTTGGGGATGGGCTGCGGCCACGGGCCACCACAGCTGACGTCGGCGGGTGGACCAATCGAAATTAGCAGCCCGCATTGAATCGATCAATATAATGGGCATGGCAAAACAACACGATTATCCATTCTCGCCCCCTATTTATTCCCGACCATCACATTTCATCATCATCCTTTGTTCTCCGTCATTGTGCGGTACATTAATTCCGAAATTTTCATTTTTTCATTACCCTAAGGGGTTGTGAATTTTTTTAAATTTCTCAGGTCGAGATAACTGCGTCGAAATCACCCGACCCTAAAAGGAGGGTGGAATTTCCTTAATTCCATCCTATAAATTTAACGGATGTGTATTAGTCTTATCACTCTGTGCAAAAAATAAAAATAAATAGATAATGTACAATGAGTTTTAATTAAATATATAATTTTTAATTGCCATTTAATATTTTTAAAATTTCTTTTTCTTTGTACAAATATTCAATAAGCGCTCAGTTTTCCCAGGAAGCATATCGATCAAAATCGCCGACCAAAAGCCATTTTTTTAGCATCATCACCAACAGAGAAGCTTTACAATGATGCTTCCGTCTTATTCTTACAAAATTCCCGATTTTGATTCAAAAAAAAAATGTTTTTTGCTCTTTGCCTTTTCCCGCATTTGGCCTTTTGTCCGTCCCGTCATTTATTTTCTGTTGGACACCCCTTGAAAAAAGCCCAACACCCCCAGTGATCTTTGAACAAAAAACAAACAAAGAAAACATCCAACATCATTACCCTTTAATTGATGATTAATTAGTGTTTATTACCTTTTATTCATTAAAGCAAATAGATTTCTAAATTAATTCTTTGATCAATTCCTTAACAAAATGTGTTATCAATAAAATATAAGATTTATGACAAAATTTGGTTATTTTTTTAATAAAAATCTGAACAAATCGATTAAAAATCGCAAAAAATTTTCCGGCGGCGCCTATCGGCACCGCCGGACCCCCTGTCCATCCTCCAAAATTTTTTGGAAAAATGCGCCGCAAAAAATTCTTAAAAATCTGATTTTTTGATTCCAAATGCGCTAAAATTGATGATTTGCTAATTTTCTCCCCAAAATTGTTAAAATCGATAATGGGAGACGAAAAATATAATATTTGATACATTTTTGATCGAAAAATTGTAAAAATAACTGATTTGAAGCAATTTTGCAAAATGTTCTGATTTTCGACCCCAAAATCTGATTTTTTGGACCCGATGTTCTGTACTCTGCACTTTCTGTTCAAGACTCGACATCCCAATTAATTGATCTTTCTTTCACCACATCACTCAGACCATTCCAATCCAGTGGTAGTCAGTTATACCAAATTCGACCTTGGACGATGGCAGCCCTGCAATAAATTGAAAATTTTCGAAGACATTTTTTATTTTATAATTCAAATTGCCAGATTTTTCCATTTTAATCTCGCCTTCCTCCCCCTCAAAGTTACTTTAAATTAATGATATTTTTTATATATTTTCTTCTCAAGCTTTTCAATATTAATTTAATTATTTTCATATCTTTTTTTAATTATGTCATTTGTCCATTTCCCCAATTTTCTATCAAAATTTAATTGTGTGTAAGCGCTGAACTGTTCGACGTGCTGCTGATTGTACGTGTCATGTGTCGGTCACGTGCTGAGTTTATTGGGTGCGAAAAATTATTCAGAGGGGCAAAAATTTTAGGGATTTTACGATTAGGAGGGGGCGGGGGAGGGGGCTTAAATGAGGGATTTGATGATTTGTGATGGATTTTTGAAATAATTAAAAAGTTTGCGATTTTTTATAATTAGTTGCTTGAGATCAAGAAAGTTAAACTTCTTTATCTCCATCTTTCAAATGCCCTGGCTCAGGTTCCGCGGGGCTCTTTTCTAAGAAGGATTTTCTAGGCCTTAAAGAGGTGTACAGAGATGAGCAGTGAATGAGTCAATTCTGCTGTAGAGATAAATGATTACGTGCACCCGGTGGGACCCGAACCCATGGCCCTTCCAAAAATGGAATGCTCTAATGAAACACTAAAATATCGTTTTTTAAATTCTCCCATGTGCCTTTTTTATCCCACTTTCAACCACAAGTTCCGTTTTTTGCTCTCGCATCACATCCGTTTGTAAAAGTTGAAGGAACAGAAAACCAAAATTGAACATTTTTTAAAACCTTCATAATTTTCACATTCAAAAATCGTATCCAATCTATTAAAGTGAAAGTACCCAAATTATGAAATCAGAAATTATTATGCCTCCTCCGCCACAATCCTTCGACGATTTCTGTCTCTGATAAGGATATCTCAGTTATCCATCACCACCACATCCAATTATTAAATGCATCGAGTAAAAAGTGGGTTAGGTTAGTGCAGGGCATTTGTTGGGTCGATTGTGGTGGGTTGGGTTGAGAGCATTTTACACCGTTTTTTATAATGGTATATAGCCAAGCCCAGTAAAGAATACTGATATCTAAGATACGGATTTTCAGTCATCTTCTAACTATTTTTTTCTGAAGTTTTGATTACAAATCATTATTTTTCACTTTTTGCCACTAAAATAATTAAGCCTCTATTATTGGTCTTTTTTGAAATTCCTTATCAAAGCAATAAAAATAAAATTACACCCCCCCCCCCTAAATAAGGGCATATGAAAATTTTCTTTCAATTTTGAATTCTTTTTTTCACTGATTTAATTCATTTTCATAAAAATCATGTTTTTTTATTGTTCGCTAGGGAATTTTTTTTGTCATAATTTTTCCACTATTAAATTGATTATGTGAGGTATTTTATGGACAGGAGGGCAAAAGCAAAGTTTTGGGTCTAATTTGCATCTTTTTCCACATTATTAAATTCAATATTATAGTATTCAACCATTTTTCTACCGAAGGGACTCAATTTACTCTAAAAAGTAAGAACACTCAGATTGACAAAAAATTCAAAAATTTTTTAGGACAAGATGGCAAATTTCTTTAAATCTGGGAGACTTACTGAAAAAACAGTATTATTTTTTGCTAATTCTAATTTCATTTTCGGTTTCCTTCTGATTTGGAACTATCTCAAGAAGTATCGGTATCTCATACTATTTTTAAATTTCTTTTCATAATTCCGAAATGAACGGTGATGATCACTGATCACTACAATTTCTCGTGTGATCACATCTGCTGTCGGCTGATGATGATTCAAAAAAATGTTTCGGGAACAGGGTCCGGCGGTGCCGATAGGCGCCGCCGGGAAAATTTTTTTTAATTTTACTGCACAAATTGCCTTGCGGAATAATTTTTCCAATTTTTCGTTTTGTGAATTCATGCGAAGCATCTGTTGCTGCTGCTCAAAATCTGAACCAGTTGGGTTGGTGTGAGTGATCAAAGAAGGAGGATCAACGCGCCAACAAAAGTTTTGGGAATGAAATGATTTATTGCCGGGGATTTCGGGGCGGGGGGGGGAAATTGTGTTTGAACTCCCATCGAAAAAAACATTAATTTTGAAAAATGAGAAGAAAAAATAATACTTGGAGGGGAACTGATCCAACGCAAAAATAAGGAACAAAACCAAGAACACAACCCGCTGGACCACGCATATATTAACAAAGGATTTTCTCCCAAAAAATTATTTAATTCCTAGCAAAAACATTGACTTAATTAATTTCGAGAAATTCCCGACCTTTTGGGGTTTTGGTCTCGATTACCGGGCCCTTCTCGATTTCTGTTTTCAGACCGGAAAATTTCTCGGGTTTTTAAGAGGCTCTCAATTTCGACTCATGGGTATTAGGAAATTAATTCCTGGTCACGGATTCGAACTCAATGCTCGACTCGATTCTCGAAATTTTACTTCCTAGTCATTTCCTTACTAAAAAACTTTCTCTTGATTTTTTAAATTTCAATCCTCTCGTTTTCCATTCTCTGATCATTCCATTAATAATAATAATTATTATTATTTTAAAATTACTTTTTTAAAATTAATTTTCGCGACGCTTTAAAATTTTTTCCTAATGAATTTTTTAAAACATTTCCATCCTCATTAGACAAAAATTTATGACAAATTTGTTCATTATTCCCCAAAATTCATTCCGTTTTGTGTAATCGATCGGTACATTCATCGCGCCAAAAAAATATTTATTCATTTTTAGGACGCAATAAAATAAAATAAATTATTTCACCGTCAAATAATTCATCTTAACTTTGTCTTCTTCTTTTGCTTCGACAATAAAAAAAACAACAACACAACGCCAACAAAGGTTCTCTCAAATTTTTTTTTGTCGTCCACCGAACAAATGATGGGAATTGAGTGCGTTCGGAGTACGGCGCCGAGGCCGTGGGACAGCGAAAGTGAACGGTGAAAATGGGCGAAGGGCCATCATTTTTCGGGGCAAAAAATGCTTCATTCATCACATGAAAATATTGATAAACGCCTAAGGCGAAATGCAAAAATAAAATATTGCAAATGAAAATATATTACGGAATTTTAAGTGCGGAATTTGGCAGTTTTATATGCATGGCAAAATTTTTTGAAATTACCTCAAGTAAAATCTTATAAAAAATTATTCGAATTCAATTTTTTAAATTGCCTACGACTTTTGAAGTCCAATTGAAATGCCCTGACGATGTTTCTTTGGAAATTGAAAAAATCCTTGAGCTTATTCAGTGTAAATTGCCTCGATCAAATAAAAAAATTTCAGCTTTCATCAAGTTCACCATTCTTCCGACGGCTATGGACGTGATGGCATTGGCACGCACCCGCCAATGTCAGGTGTGGCATTACAATTCGACCGATTTGAAGTCCAGGCATTTTATCAAAATATTCCTTTCATCGTATGGGTCGAAGAAATTACATTCCATTAAGTATTTTTGAATTTTTTAAATATTAATCGAAAATTTTCCCTGTGGTGCCTGCCGGACTGCTTGACACCTATTTTCATTGATTTTTTTAATCAAAGTTAAAGTGAAAATCAAATAATTTTTGGATTAACCTTTTCTTTAATTTTTGGATTAACCTTTTCTTTAATTTTTAATTTTTGGATTAACCTTTCTTTAATTTTTTTTTAAGATGGGGCCTTAAATTCTCGAAAAACTCCTGTCAACCTGAAATTCAAAAAATTCTTATAATTTTTTTTAAAAATCAATATTCCCAAGGTGACGCAACTGCCATTGTGATTTTGCCCCATTCCGCGCCCTCTTCGTCGTGTGGGTTCGGCTCGCGCCGGGCCGCCTCCTTCCCGCTGGCCAGCGCCGTGCTGATCAGCGCCAATCTGCCAAGCTCACACGCGGCAAAAATTTACCAACAGCAGCAAATGGCTGCCGGCAATTTGAAGGTGGGGAATGAGCATAATTTAATTTTATTAATAAATTTAAAATGTAAACTAAATTAAATATAATTTAAAAACAAATGATTGCCTTGGAATTCCTAAAAATAAAATTAAGTTAAATTAAAAAGAAGATTAATGTCATTAATCAGAGGAAATAATTTTGTTTCCCAATTTAACCATTTGCCATATTAATGACGTGCTGCTGTCATTAAAAAAAACATTTTTGGGGCAAATGCAATGGAATTTTTTTTTGAATTAATTAATTTCCGAGCATCAGAGGACACGGAAAATGTTATTGATCAAAACTGGTATCATCAATTTTTTTGCAAAATTTTGATCAATTTCTCAGTGAAAGTTTTCTTCTGTTGCTGGTGGTAACATGGCAAACAAAATTGCCTAAAATTTCGATTATTTTAATCAATTAACATATTCAATGTATCTTCTGATCAGATTCATCTTTGATCACCAAAGTCATCCCTTACCCTAAATTCGGGTTTTCCCCAGCACAGATTGTCAGAATCCCTGACTAATAACTTGTTGCTCAAAATTCTATCAACTTCCTGGTCTTTTTTACCCATAAACGCTTTTCATTGTTTTTCTTATCAGTCTGATCAATCCCATACAGCCCATAACTTTTTACCCAAAATGTTACCATTTTTTTATTAGCAATTTGATATAATGGGAATATTTTTGAGTTTGTGCGAACGTGAAAATTTACCGAATTTTGGGGAATTGGGGATGGTCTCAAAAAAACAATCGCGTTAATGCCAAAATATTTTAAAAATTGTTCAATTGTCCTTTTGCCTTAAAACAATTTTTCCTAATCACTACTTCAACAACATACATATAATCTTGGAAATTTTCGTAAAATTTTTGAAGACTCTCGACCTTTTTCATCACAATTGCTAATCTAATTAGCTTGGTCAATTCTCACTAATTACCCCCCCCCCTTGCTGATCTCACTCTTTGTAGCCTTCCCATTTTCTAAATTGAATTAATTGCCCGGTCACCCCTTCACTAATTTGTTAGTCCGATCACCTCCATTCAAATGGTTTTCATCGTCCACTTTTCTATTGCGATCATCATCATCTTCATCATTAGCGTTTCGCGTCGTCTCCTCGGGGGACCTCGTTTAGAAGTGTCCTCGGACCCATCAAAACCGCTCGAGACTCGCGAATAATTTATTTAATTGTTTATTAACGTCCAAACGTCCACCTTTTTTCCCCTCTGACGTGATCATTTAATGAACAACAAATTCTATCTCCGACGAGCTTAATCTGATCACTTCTACAAAATTTTATAAAATACTTTTTTCTATGATCACTGAGATAAAAGTTATTTTGCTCCGACTGACTGATCGCCTTAAATCTCATTAATCTCTTTTGAGATAATCTGATTATCTATCGCGATCACCATTAAACAATTTTTGTTTTGTTTTTGATCATATCCATTACTTCTTTAGGTCACCAAACCAACCCGAATTGATTTATCATTTCTGTTCGCAAATTTGTCCATTTTTTCATCACATTATACGTCAATTATTATTCATTTAACAAGTCATTCTCAATATTTGCGTTACTCTCAGATCACGTTTCAAAGCAGCTATAAGATCACTCAGATTAAAAAAAACATTTTATTCGGCTTTCTGCTGAGCATTTTACTCTACAGTTTCAGATTTCTTTTTATATTATCAAATTCGTTTTAATCGTGACCACTTCTTTTGCAAATCTGCTGATCATTCAAACGCGAACCTTTCTTGGTTTTTTTCCGGCGAACAACTTAACGGCATTCAAAAAAACTTAAAAAAGAAAAAAATGATGATTTGATGATCCTAACGACGAAAGATTGGATAAATACATATATTTGTTGCTTTTTAATGATTAGTGCACGGAGTTGTAGACAAACTTAAAAATGAACCATTTTTAATACAATTATTTAGAGACCGGACGGGCCCGGGGGCCCGTTTATTTTTAGAAAAAAACGGGCCCGGGACGCCCGGTAAAACGGGCTTTTTTTGACCGGGCGGCCCGGGCCCGGCTAATTGTCGAAGCCCGAGCCCGGTCCCGGCATTTTCAAAATTCTGGTCTCTACAATTATTATTATTTTTTAAACGGATGTACAAAAACGTCCTGGTCGCCTTTGGCCTCAATTTTCTCGCAGTTCCCTCTCTTCTTTACGCCATTTGAATGCTTTTTGAAATGGGCATTCACACTTTGCCATTTTGCTCTTTGCCAGTTTTTGGCCAATTTTGTGTGTGGCATTCGATTGGCCGAACTTAAGCAGTTTACCGTCGCTAAATTGGCACTTTTTCAAATGGTTTAGGCTCAATTTTATGCCGATTTTTCATCGGGTAATCGTTTTTTATTTTTAATTCTTTTTTTTTGTGTCTTTTCCGCTGACTTTTGCTCTAATTTTGCGTTCTTACCGATGATTGTCCCTTCTGTTGCTGCGCGCTTCTCGTCTTTTTTGCATATTTCCATTTCATTCTCATTGTTTTTGCGGAATCTGCTCAAATTCATTTTTTAAAATTCCGTTGTCGCCGCAGAGAAGTGATTTTTAAAAATTTATTAAAAAGGCACGTGAATATTTAATTGTCCGTTTATTATTGAATTTTTTAAAAGTGCACCGCAATAGAAAAATTGAAATTTTTATTTATTTTTGAATTAATATTTTGATTTTTTAAAACTAAAACACTTTAAGAACAATAATAAACTCAGATTAAATTTAAATAATCCTTTTTCAATTGTTTCATAAATAATTTTCCAATTTTTCATTTTCCGAATTCCATTCTCTCTGCTGCTGCTGCACAAAATGGCAATTTGTTGCTTGGCATGGACAAAGTGAAATTTGTTGCCAACTTTCAGGTGCTTTATATTGCGGATGAGGTGGTTTTGTTGGGCCAACCTTAAGGGTCTGAGAATCCGAATCTAGCATTAATTTTGACCTATGTCCAATCCCGAACCCGAATTCGAGCAAAAAGTTGAAAAATCAAATTTTCCATTTTTATTTTTGGTCTAGAAATGGTTGAAATGATTTTTTATTGGTGAAGATTTAAAAATTTAAATTCCATGGCTCTTTGGATTTATGGTCACGGAAGGGAGGGAGGAGAATACATAAATGTGCTTTGTGTGTCATTTTGGGGATGGGCTGCGGCCACGGGCCACCACAGCTGACGTCGGCGGGTGGACCAATCGAAATTAGCAGCCCGCATTGAATCGATCAATATAATGGGCATGGCAAAACAACACGATTATCCATTCTCGCCCCCTATTTATTCCCGACCATCACATTTCATCATCATCCTTTGTTCTCCGTCATTGTGCGGTACATTAATTCCGAAATTTTCATTTTTTCATTACCCTAAGGGGTTGTGAATTTTTTTAAATTTCTCAGGTCGAGATAACTGCGTCGAAATCACCCGACCCTAAAAGGAGGGTGGAATTTCCTAATTCCATCCTATAAATTTAACGGATGTGTATTAGTCTTATCACTCTGTGCAAAAAATAAAAATAAATAGATAATGTACAATGAGTTTTAATTAAATATATAATTTTTAATTGCCATTTAATATTTTTAAAATTTCTTTTTCTTTGTACAAATATTCAATAAGCGCTCAGTTTTCCCAGGAAAGCATATCGATCAAAATCGCCGACCAAAAAGCCATTTTTTTAGCATCATCACCAACAGAGAAGCTTTACAATGATGCTTCCGTCTTATTCTTACAAAATTCCCGATTTTGATTCAAAAAAAAAAATGTTTTTTGCTCTTTGCCTTTTCCCGCATTTGGCCTTTTGTCCGTCCCGTCATTTATTTTCTGTTGGACACCCCTTGAAAAAAGCCCAACACCCCAGTGATCTTTGAACAAAAAACAAACAAAGAAAACATCCAACATCATTACCCTTTAATTGATGATTAATTAGTGTTTATTACCTTTTATTCATTAAAGCAAATAGATTTCTAAATTAATTCTTTGATCAATTCCTTAACAAAATGTGTAAATTGTTTATTTTTATATGTTTTTGTTTATCAAAACAAACTGCTCGAAATATTATTTTCAAGAAAATTAATTTTGTCATTATTTCATTCAAATTAAAAATTTTTCTTTGTAGCAAATCCATGTTTCATTTTTATTAATTCTTGTCGCGCTTCTTTTTCGCGAATCTCACCCATTATGCCTTGCTTTGGGTTGTCATCTCGGCACTTACCACTCGTGGCCCCGCATTTTCTGTCCTTCGAGAGTCTTGGAACTTACGGGGGGGGGGGGTCTTTTTTCATTCTCACATTCAATTCTCTCATCAATCTTTATCCGATTGTACTTGCATTTCTCAGTTCGATATTCTCGAACCTTGCACTTTGGTGCACTTTATGCTAACTTTACTCTGCACTTTCTGTTCAAGACTCGACATCCCAATTAATTGATCTTTCTTTCACCACATCACTCAGACCATTCCAATCCAGTGGTAGTCAGTTATACCAAATTCGCCCCCACTTTCATCCCCAAATTTTCTTATCTCCCCAATTTTTTGCTTTCCCCCCCCCCTCCCATTAGGGCACGACCGTCCCGAGACGCATTTATCAATCTTTGGTGGGCGGTGCCGGCGTTTACCCCTCCTCCTGCCGCTCCCCCACTGAAAAAATCGTCGGCAAAGGACGGCGGTCGAAGGATGGTCACCCGTCCCCCCCCCACCTTTTGCGTCGCCGTCCGCCATCGAACTGTCCGCCCCCCCCCCCCTCACTGATGCGCCCAGCGCGCCAAACACCCACACCATACATGTGCTGTTCACGTGCTGAGTTTATTGGGTGCGAAAAATTATTCAGAGGGGCAAAAATTTTAGGGATTTTACGATTAGGAGGGGCGGGGGAGGGGCTTAAATGAGGGATTTGATGATTTGTGATGGATTTTTGAAATAATTAAAAAGTTTGCGATTTTTTATAATTAGTTGCCTGAGATCAAGAAAGTTAAACTTCTTTATCTCCATCTTTCAAATGCCCTGGCTCAGGTTCCGCGGGGCTCTTTTCTAAGAAGGATTTTCTAGGCCTTAAAGAGGTGTACAGAGATGAGCAGTGAATGAGTCAATTCTGCTGTAGAGAAAAATGATTACGTGCACCCGGTGGGACCCGAACCCATGGCCCTTCCAAAAATGGAATGCTCTAATGAAACACTAAAATATCGTTTTTTAAATTCTCCCATGTGCCTTTTTATCCCACTTTCAACCACAAGTTCCGTTTTTTGCTCTCGCATCACATCCGTTTGTAAAAGTTGAAGGAACAGAAAACCAAAATTGAACATTTTTTAAAACCTTCATAATTTTCACATTCAAAAATCGTATCCAATCTATTAAAGTGAAAGTACCCAAATTATGAAATCAGAAATTATTATGCCTCCTCCGCCACAATCCTTCGACGATTTCTGTCTCTGATAAGGATATCTCAGTTATCCATCACCACCACATCCAATTATTAAATGCATCGAGTAAAAAGTGGGTTAGGTTAGTGCAGGGCATTTGTTGGGTCGATTGTGGTGGGTTGGGTTGAGAGCATTTTACACCGTTTTTTATAATGGTATATAGCCAAGCCCAGTAAAGAATACTGATATCTAAGATACGGATTTTCAGTCATCTTCTAACTATTTTTTTCTGAAGTTTTGATTACAAATCATTATTTTTCACTTTTTGCCACTAAAATAATTAAGCCTCTATTATTGGTCTTTTTTGAAATTCCTTATCAAAGCAATAAAAATAAAATTACACCCCCCCCCCCTAAATAAGGGCATATGAAAATTTTCTTTCAATTTTGAATTCTTTTTTTCACCGATTTAATTCATTTTCATAAAAATCATGTTTTTTTTATTGTTCGCTAGGGAATTTTTTTTGTCATAATTTTTCCACTATTAAATTGATTATGTGAGGCATTTTATGGACAGGAGGGCAAAAGCAAAGTTTTGGGTCTAATTTGCATCTTTTTCCACATTATTAAATTCAATATTATAGTATTCAACCATTTTTCTACCGAAGGGACTCAATTTACTCTAAAAAGTAAGAACACTCAGATTGACAAAAAATTCAAAAATTTTCTAGGACAAGATGGCAAATTTCTTTAAATCTGGGAGACTTACTGAAAAACAGTATTATTTTTTGCTAATTCTAATTTCATTTTCGGTTTCCTTCTGATTTGGAACTATCTCAAGAAGTATCGGTATCTCATACTATTTTTAAATTTCTTTTCATAATTCCGAAATGAACGGTGATGATCACTGATCACTACAATTTCTCGTGTGATCACATCTGCTGTCGGCTGATGATGATTCATTCATCCTACCGCCTGCAACACCATTATTAATGCATCAAACTTTTTTCCTTAAATTTTCCGTAATTTTTTTTATTCAAATTGCCTTGCGGAATAATTTTTCCAATTTTTCGTTTTGTGAATTCATGCGAAGCATCTGTTGCTGCTGCTCAAAATCTGAACCAGTTGGGTTGGTGTGAGTGATCAAAGAAGGAGGATCAACGCGCCAACAAAAGTTTTGGGAATGAAATGATTTATTGCCGGGGATTTCGGGGCGGGGGGGGGGGTAACCCCTTGGGGGGCTGTTGTACTGGCGAGGGGGGCGGAAGTTTTACCACCCCACTCATTCAATAATGGTCTATTCGTTCATAGAAAGGGCAGAAAATGTACATAAATGAAAGTGAAAATGTTTTATGGCGTGGAAAATTTGTTGTGGGATTTTCTCCCAAAAAATTATTTAATTCCTAGCAAAAACATTGACTTAATTAATTTCGAGAAATTCCCGACCTTTTGGGGTTTTGGTCTCGATTACCGGGCCCTTCTCGATTTCTGTTTTCAGACCGGAAAATTTCTCGGGTTTTTAAGAGGCTCTCAATTTCGACTCATGGGTATTAGGAAATTAATTCCTGGTCACGGATTCGAACTCAATGCTCGACTCGATTCTCGAAATTTTACTTCCTAGTCATTTCCTTACTAAAAAACTTTCTCTTGATTTTTTAAATTTCAATCCTCTCGTTTTCCATTCTCTGATCATTCCATTAATAATAATAATTATTATTATTTTAAAATTACTTTTTTAAAATTAATTTTCGCGACGCTTTAAAATTTTTTCCTAATGAATTTTTTAAAACATTTCCATCCTCATTAGACAAAAATTTATGACAAATTTGTTCATTATTCCCCAAAATTCATTCCGTTTTGTGTAATCGATCGGTACATTCATCGCGCCAAAAAAATATTTATTCATTTTTAGGACGCAATAAAATAAATTTTTTTTGATAAAATAAATTGTTGTATAATTATACTTATTTAACTGTCGGTTCTCTTTTGTTGGAAGGAATCACTATAATGATAATTTTCAAAAATTTGTTTTTATGTTTCTAAAAAATCGCGCTTATACAGTTTTGAATCTGTTAAATGAATTAGTACAAAGAGTATTTAATTTTAAACCTATAATTCATAATGAGAATGATAGCACCCTCATTTTTCGGGGCAAAAAATGCTTCATTCATCACATGAAAATATTGATAAACGCCTAAGGCGAAATGCAAAAATAAAATATTGCAAATGAAAATATATTACGGAATTTTAAGTGCGGAATTTGGCAGTTTTATATGCATGGCAAAATGTTTTGAAATTACCTCAAGTCTGTTTTAAAAAATTTTTTTGATAAAATAAATTGTTGTATAATTATACTTATTTAACTGTCGGTTCTCTTATGTAATTTTCAAAAATTTGTTTTTATGTTTCTAAAAAATCGCGCTTATACAGTTTTGAATCTGTTAAATGAATTAGTACAAAGAGTATTTAATTTTAAACCTATAATTCATAATGAGAATGATAGCACCCGAATTTCAAGAGAGAAGCTTGCGAGTTTTCCAAAAAATATGCTGGCACCCAACCACAAGCAGTAGAGGAATCTTTTTACGACGATCGTATGGGTCGAAGAAATTACATTCCATTAAGTATTTTTGAATTTTTTAAATATTAATCGAAAATTTTTCCCTGTGGTGCCTGCCGGACTGCCTGACACCTATTTTCATTGATTTTTTTAATCAAAGTTAAAGTGAAAATCAAATAATTTTTGGATTAACCTTTTCTTTAATTTTTGGATTAACCTTTTCTTTAATTTTTAATTTTTGGATTAACCTTTCTTTAATTTTTTTTAAGATGGGGCCTTAAATTCTCGAAAAACTCCTGTCAACCTGAAATTCAAAAAATTCTTATAATTTTGTTTAAAAATCAATATTCCCAAGGTGACGCAACTGCCATTGTGATTTTGCCCCATTCCGCGCCCTCTTCGTCGTGTGGGTTCGGCTCGCGCCGGGCCGCCTCCTTCCCGCTGGCCAGCGCCGTGCTGATCAGCGCCAATCTGCCAAGCTCACACGCGGCAAAAATTTACCAACAGCAGCAAATGGCTGCCGGCAATTTGAAGGTGGGGAATGAGCATAATTTAATTTTATTAATAAATTTAAAATGTAAACTAAATTAAATATAATTTAAAAACAAATGATTGCCTTGGAATTCCTAAAAATAAAATTAAGTTAAATTAAAAAGAAGATTAATGTCATTAATCAGAGGAAATAATTTTGTTTCCCAATTTAACCATTTGCCATATTAATGACGTGCTGCTGTCATTAAAAAAAACATTTTTGGGGCAAATGCAATGGAATTTTTTTTGAATTAATTAATTTCCGAGCATCAGAGGACACGGAAAATGTTATTGATCAAAACTGGTATCATCAATTTTTTGCAAAATTTTGATCAATTTCTCAGTGAAAGTTTTCTTCTGTTGCTGGTGGAACATGACAAACAAAATTTCCTAAAATTTCGATTATTTTAATCAATTAACATATTCAATGTATCTTCTGATCAGATTCATCTTTGATCACCAAAGTCATCCCTTACCCTAAATTCGGGTTTTCCCCAGCACAGATTGTCAGAATCCCTGACTAATAACTTGTTGCTCAAAATTCTATCAACTTCCTGGTCTTTTTTACCCATAAACGCTTTTCATTGTTTTTCTTATCAGTCTGATCAATCCCATACAGCCCATAACTTTTTACCCAAAATGTTACCATTTTTTTATTAGCAATTTGATATAATGGGAATATTTTTGAGTTTGTGCGAACGTGAAAATTTACCGAATTTTGGGGAATTGGGGATGGTCTCAAAAAAACAATCGCGTTAATGCCAAAATATTTTAAAAATTGTTCAATTGTCCTTTTGCCTTAAAACAATTTTTCCTAATCACTACTTCAACAACATACATATAATCTTGGAAATTTTCGTAAAATTTTTGAAGACTCTGTTTCTAAAAAATCGCGCTTATACAGTTTTGAATCTGTTAAATGAATTAGTACAAAGAGTATTTAATTTTAAACCTATAATTCATAATGAGAATGATAGCACCCGAATTTCAAGAGAGAAGCTTGCGAGTTTTCCAAAAAATATGCTGGCACCCAACCACAAGCAGTAGAGGAATCTTTTTACGACGGCATTTCTTTTTCCCCTAAATAATTGGCAGTGATAAGGAATATTGAATGTTTTTTAACACCACTCGGCAAATAATAAAATAGTAACTGTTTTAAAAATTTTTTTTGATAAAATTTTAATTGTTTATTAACGTCCAAACGTCCACCTTTTTTCCCCTCTGACGTGATCATTTAATGAACAACAAATTCTATCTCCGACGAGCTTAATCTGATCACTTCTACAAAATTTTATAAAATACTTTTTTCTATGATCACTGAGATAAAAGTTATTTTGCTCCGACTGACTGATCGCCTTAAATCTCATTAATCTCTTTTGAGATAATCTGATTATGCTGGCACCCAACCACAAGCAGTAGAGGAATCTTTTTACGACGGCATTTCTTTTTCCCCCTAAATAATTGGCAGTGATAAGGAATATTGAATGTTTTTTAACACCACTAGGCAAATAATAAAATAGTAACTGTTTTAAAAATTTTTTTTGATAAAATAAATTGTTGTATAATTATACTTATTTAACTGTCGGTTCTCTTTTGTTGGAAGGAATCACTATAATGATAATTTTCAAAAATTTGTTTTTATGTTTCTAAAAAATCGCGCTTATACAGTTTTGAATCTGTTAAATGAATTAGTACAAAGAGTATTTAATTTTAAACCTATAATTCATAATGAGAATGATAGCACCCGAATTTCAAGAGAGAAGCTTGCGAGTTTTCC